>CABHPH010139611.1:0-57047 GCA_902168325.1 Peromyscus nudipes
ATATTCCTTTTATGAATGACTTCTTTCATTTAGCATGATTTTTCAAGATTCATCCATGTTATTGCATTGTTCAAATGTTCCTCTTTATAAAACTGAATAATCTTCTATTATGCATGTATACCATATTTTGCTTATCTATTTATCTATTGAAAGACATGGGTTAGTTTAGCACTTAACTATTGTGAATAATGCTTCTATGACCATGGATGTACAGATATCTGAGTGCCTATTTTCAATGATCTAGGTTACAAACCAAGAAGTAGAATTACTGGATCACCTGATAATTCTATATATACATTTATCTTAATAAATCACTATACTTGTTTGTTTTATTATTAGCTTCCCTAATGAGTTTTTGGTGGCATCTTATTGTGATTTTGACTTCTAATCCTTAATTACCTAGTGATGTTAGTCATCTATTCTTGTGCTTATTGGCCATCTATACATCTTCCTTATAAAAATGTTGATTAAAATCTTTTGCCCATTTAAAAAATGACATGTGTATGTATGTTAGTTACTTACTTTTAATGATGCAATTGTTGAATTACAGAAATTCTGTGTCCTGGTTTTCTGACTTTGACTCCCAAAGCACAGGGGATCCCTTTTTCCTGCAATCCAGGGAAGACCCATGCCTTTAAACTATGCTTTCCAGCTTTTGGTCATCTGGTTATGAGTTTATTACTGATAATATATTATTGAGTGAAAATGGGCTAATGCATAGTCTCCTAACACATAGTTACATTTCAAAGTATTGCTATCAGAAAATATGAACCCAAAATTCAAAGAAATGTGTTCTAGTTTGGGAAATTTCTAGTTCTGGAGAAAATAATAATGAGTAGCACACCTTTCTGTTTTCCCAACATATACTATTTAGGTAGTCTTGCACTTCGTTTATTTGATTTTTATACATTAAATATCTTCTTTACAACTTATTGTATATATTATGGAAGAAAAACTAATACCCCTCACAGCTGTATCTATTTCACAAGAATGTGCTTGTGACATCCTCCCCACTTCATTTTCGTTTCATAATCTTCTTTATCAAGAGCTAAAGGATTTGCTTACAACTTGATGTTGCACATTTATTTCTCTATGTGTTTGAATTCACACATGAAAACTGAGGAGATCTGGACTAGAAGATTGTGTTTCCACACCTCAGAAACCCAGTCTTGCCAAAATATGTTGGAATTCTGTGCACGGGCAATCAGAGCTGTCTTGCCACTTTAAGGGATGGACGTCTGTCTCATTTGCACATATGGTCATATTATTGCCTATATTTTCATGTGATGAGTAATCATAGATCAAATTTATATAGTACTTCCTATGGGTGAGTTCTCGCCTTTCTCTTTCAAGTGGCTTAGAACCTACTTGCAGAGCTTTCTCAAGCCTCTTTCTGTGGTCTGTGATCTTAAAGGCAGATGCCCAGTAATAGGCATATCCTTTGAGAGTGATGGTGGCTACTGTGGGGAGTATGGATGGATCTTTCACACTAGAGTGTCTGCCCATACACATAATCAAAACAATGGAAAAATAATGGTACAAGATAGAGCCAGAGTGGGAAGAGAGAAGGAGGTAGGGCAGCTTATTTTGCATCATTACATCTTTGTGAAGGGCTCTGAGAAGCCCAGGAATCCTGCAAAGCTGGACTTGCAGCTTCTTCTGAGAGTATTTTTTTTTTTTATCAGACTAAGAGGACAAAACATTTTATTTAACTGTTCGCTAAAACTTTGGGATGTAGGATATGTGTACTTCCATCTGTGCTTTTGTCTCATTTCCCCACAAATTTTAGTAGCATGTCTCTTTAAGGCTGTATGTACACAAGTATTGTGTGGATTGTCTAAAAAGAGTAGCATTGAGGTGTGTTGAGAGTGGTTGGTGGGAGCAAAAAAAGAGAATGAAAGTATCTACTTGGTTGGGAATAAATCACATCTTCTCATAGATATACTGGACAATTCCAATAAAATAAGTGACCTAGTACATAAACCAGACATTCTGGATTTTATTCTTGGCTCTGCAACATGTTATCTTTATAACCTTTGGAAAGTCATTTAATGTCAATGTTTTTTTTTCAGTTTCATCACTGTAAAATCTGAATTAATTTAGCCTATATGGTACTAAAGTATTTAAATAGTTCCTGGCAAGTTGTGTGTATTATGCAAGTTAAATCTTTTGAGATAATTATTTACATCCGAGTATCACTGGACTTAATGTATCAATATTATGGAGGAATTCCAAGCTAGAAAATCTCTATTCATTTGTAATATTTTTCAGTCCCAAGAATAATATGGGCACCCCAAAAGATGATCAGAATGAAAAGAACACTCTTGAAATGGGCTTCCTAGAATATCAAAAGAGAATCATTGGAATGGGTCACATCAGTCACTGTTTTTATTTTCAAATGGCAGAAGGAAAGCCAGACTGATGATCTCTTTGGGGGAAGTGTTTGTGGTAGAGGGTTTGGGTTGGCTGGTGAGCATCTTATTGGAGAGCTGCATAGTCCCCTGCCCTGTTAGAGACAGAAGACTTGCAACCAGGCAGAAATGATTCTTTATTATTAGCATCACTTCCTATGCACTTGGGCATCTTACGAGTTGACTTTGCAGAACCTGTGGTAGATGTCATGTTTAAATAATGTATATTGAAGCAATGTCTCACTTGGTCTATAGAGTGGCTTTTAGGGGTCAGGGGTAATGGGTATTGGAGACTTCAGCCACAGCAGATTTCCAGGTTGTAATAGTTCATTTTAGTACCTTCTATGTCTGAACCTGCAGATATCATCTGCTGCATTAGTGATGGATGACTGGAGGAATTCATGGACACCCCTTAGCACTTATCAGGATTTCTAAACTAATTCTGTAAAATGTTGAACTTTTTCCCCTGGAATACCAAAAGTTCATAGAAAAAGTAATTTAATAAAAGCACAGTTTTTCAAGTTTGTCTGAAACTCATATAATTTTGAACAAAAGTATAATGTCTGACCATTACAAAATAAGAAAATACAATCTTGTGAAAATAGGTATACCCTTTCTAGGCATTATAAAAACTGGCTAAATATGTTGTGAGCAAGAGAAATGTTATCATTCCTCACAAATCCCCTGATCACCCAATGCAGGATTTGATACAGCTGATCCATACATGTATCTCCGTGAGAGGCCTTTCCAGTGATCTGGTCTTTGTTAACAGGGACTAGTTTCTAGAAGGCAGTGTGACTTCTGTGCTGGGGCTGGCCTATTTCCTGAAGAAAGATTACAGTGCCATCACTTATCCATAGTTCCAATTTTTCCCTTTCTTTCTGACTTTAAGGGGAGACCAGCTAATATTAGAGGTGATAGAAAATAGATGATCTGTAGTCTGGTCAAGCTGTTTCTCTGGATTTATGATTTTAAGGTAGAACCTGCTGATTCTGGAGTGTAGGGAGGGGAAATCCTGGTGATAGAGTGGAACTGGAAGAACAATGGAAACATGTTACCTCTGCTTTAAGGACCCAGAGCTTACCTGGCTTGCTTAGCCTCTCCCATAGTATGAGTTCCTTCCCAACATAGGAAATATATAGATTACAAATAAGTGAGAGTATAACTAATTTCACTTACATCAAAACAAAACAACTTCACCTCTAACATCTCACTTATATATTCAAAGTATGACTTTGTGACTAATTTCCACCGAGACTTTCAAAGCCTATCTACTTTAAAGTAATGTCTAAATGCTGTTTGCTTCCCACTGTCTTCTTGTCTCCATCTGGGCACCTTGGCTCCATCTGCTAGGGCAAATGACAAATAAACAAGAGCTTCAAGTTCCCAAGCCTGCCAGGTGAGTGGTGGGGTGACATCCAAGAGGAAGTGGCAAGGGAGGGGCACTCAAGCCCAGCCCCAGAACTCTCAGGCTGCCTGTCTTCCTGTACAAAGAAGTGTGCTGCAGTCCTGCTGATGTCTGCTCACAAGTTTGAGCCTCATAGAGGGACCAAGCACAGGCCAGGTTGAATCAAAATGATGTACAAAAGCCTAAACAACTTCTAACAGGGAACTGCCTAGTTTCCTACTGAAATAATTTCAGCCTTATAGTTCAACTCTGGTGGCTCTAAGGCTCTGAAATGGGGATAGGAAAAGTCCTCAGAATGCCAGCGAGTTGTAGAGTCTGGTTTCTAAGGGGAAAAAGTAGGAAACCAAGGGAACTAGAAGTTCTGAATTCTGTCTCTAACCAGTTAGATAGCCAGGAGACAAGTTCCACTTTCTCTGTGTGATTCACCAAAAGCAAAGCTGATCCTTAAGCGTCCTGCCACATCTGATCTCTTGTGGCTCTAAAGTATCATCTACTCACCTCACCCTGTTCCATTCTCCAGAAAAGAAAGTCAGTCTCCTTTATAAGGGATTTTCCATGGTCAGGGCATAGTTTGTCTGAGACTTTCTCTGTGCTGTTACCAGGTAACTACTTTAGTTTAAGAATGTACTCCAAAATGGGATAATCACTTGTGAAAATCAGCAGGGTAAAGACGGAATCAAGTGAGAGTTGAAATGTATTCAATCTGATCTCTGGTCCTTGTTTATCATGATAGAATGTTAGTTTGGCAATTTTTTTTTTCGAGACAGGGTTTCTCTGTGTAGCTTTGCGCCTTTCCTGGAGCTCACTTGGTAGCCCAGGCTGGCCTCGAACTCACAGAGATCCGCCTGCCTCTGCCTCCCGAGTGCTGGGATTAAAGGCGTGCGCCACCAACGCCCGGCTAGAATGTTAGTTTGGTTGTCAGATTTTATATAGAAACATTAGCTTTGAAGGGATCCTAAAACAATAAGAAGGATAATTAAATGATTAACAAGTGAGGAAGAAAATACATAGAAGCAACAATGTGGTTTTACATGGGGAGGAGGCTCAGGACATCTGGCATTTAGAGTTAAAGTTTGAGACAAATCATTGTAAGAAGATCAACTATTGTATAAGCAATTCCTATGTGTTATATCTCATTTTGTACTCAGAACAACCTGTAAAGTAGACATTAATATTGTCCTCAGTTTACTGATAAGATAATGAAGGCTTTTAAGGAAGTAACTAACCTGAGGTTACACAGGTTCTAAGGTAGTATAAAATGGGAATGACACTCAGGCCAGTATCATTTAAATGTTGTTATGTAACACTACATTGTGTGAGACTAAACAGGAAGTCCTAAAGCAAAGATGGTGTAACATTAAAAATGGTGAAGAATGGACCAATCAGAGGTCAAAGTGTAGACATAGCTAATAGACACAGATGGTGGTGGATAAGTTTGGTAAAAGCTTATATGGGATCTTGCCTAGTCAGTTTTAATAATTGAAGGAGATTTAGAATCCAATTGGACCTTAAGGTTGATCCTGACATTTAACTTTCTGAAAAAGTTAAATGATTTTGATGGCTAATGAATATCAGCTATCAAGTCATAGGTAAAGTTTAATTTATTCTTTATCCATAATCTTGAAACAAAAAATGGGAGCCAGTGGGCATTTATCAAACATTTGCTCTATAATACGCTGTATATTATAAACCCAAATACCTTTATTGTTTCTTTGATGGGTACTTTTCATATTTTGATTCAGCTTTGATGGACTTATTTTAAGTTGATAGCTGCAAGTTCATACTTGCCTATATGCTCAGTGTCTAAGGAAGTATTTGGCACATTGTGAACACTTGTTTAGTATTTTGTTGAATGAATCTCTTAGTAAAAATGAAAAAGAATGGCTACCAGCAAATGTGTGACGAGTTTGCTTTCACTTAAAAGAATGACAGCTCTTTCATTATAACAGCAGACAAGAGGGATAATAAAACCTCAAACAGCAAACAGTTGAATAGGCCTCTATGTAGCAGACATTACTGTAAGCTCTTTACCTATGGTAAAATGTGGCATTTTATGCCCCTATTTTAATTAGGTACTGCTATTCCCCCCAAAAGTGCAGGCAAAAAGCTATATGGTTTGACATAGTTCCCACAGACAGTAAATGGTAGAACAGGCTCTTAACTAAGAGGACACATAGAAGTATATACTTTTTTAAAGATAAGATCCTATGGAGCCCAGGCTAGCTTTGAACTCATGGTTCCCCTACCTCCATCTCCTAAATGCTGAGATTATTGATGTGTGCCATCCTGCCTCACTGGCTTTTAAGTTTATAATCATTAAGAACTGAAATGCATGCTTAATAATTAAAATGTTCTGTTATTAGAGAGTGAGAAATTGAATTGCTTGAAGACATTCATCAGAATTGAAGGTAGTGTTAAGAATATGCATGAAAATGGCAGTCATAAAAAGATATGGTTCTAGTCTTTCTCCTGTATAAGTTTATTCCAGGCATGGAACACTCTGATGTAGGCATAATAAAAGTAGGCAACAGCATTCTTACAGATTTTTTTCAGATGGATTGAACCAAATGACACAGGGCCAAAGAATGTTTAAGGGGTTGACAAAAATTATTGAAATAATGGGCGAATGTAAAATAAGACAAAGAAAACGTAGCTGACAGATTAAGAGGAAGTTCAGGCGTCCGTGGACTGGGGATTTTAATGAAGTAAAAATTTGGATTGTAATGGATGTACTTGAAAAGTGCAAAGTAGAAATAGAAGCAGTAATGGACAGAGAACATTTTGCTAGAGTGAGTGATATAGAAGGGGAAGTAGATTCAGGAATCTTAGGGGACAGATGCTTAAGATCAGGAGTAGGGGAAGAACAAGGAACATGGAAAGGTCAATGAACTAAGAGGCTATGAATTTAGAAAAACTATCTGCATGTATATTGATGTCACCAAGATGACTGGGCTTGAGTAAGTGTGGTGGTTTGAAAGAAAATGGCCCCCAAAGGGAGTTGCACTGTTAGGAGATGTGGCCTTATTGAAGGATGTGTCACTGTGGGGGTGGGCTTTGAGGTCTCCTATGCTCAAGCTACACTCAGTGTAGACACAGTTCACTTTCTGTTGTCTGCAGATCAAGATGTAGAACTCTCAGCTTCTTCTCCAGTACCATGTGTGTTGAATGCTGCCATGCTTCCCACCATGATGATAATAGACTAAACTTCTTAAACTGTAAGCCAGCCCCAATTAAATGATTTCCTTTATAAGAGTAGTCATGGTTATGATGTCTCTTTACAGCAATAAAACCCTAACTAAGATAGTAAGGGAGGAAGAGGCCAAAGTCTGATAAATGAAAGAATGGTTACAGCTGGAGAAAGCAGAAGAGAGGTTGCAGTAGTCAGATGACGTAAGCAAAAATGGATGTTTATAAGAGTAAATAATTAGAAATAGCAATGGGAATAAGAGATACCAAATAGCAAACTTCCTGTCTCCAAGATTGTTGAGATATAAGAAAATAAGCAGTCACTACTTAAGAGTGCCTCAGGGGAAACAGTGGCCACATTCCATAAGTTACTTATAATATTAAGACTTCTCCTCATTGTTTCTCTCCTCCTCTGAGTGTTTTCATATATTGATTAGAATGTGAGGTAGGTGTGTGTGTGTGTGTGCGCGTGTGTGTGTGTGTGTGCGCGTGCGCGTGCGTGTGTGTGCGTGTGTGCATGTGCGTGTGTGTGCGCGCGTGTGTGTGCGTGTGTGTGTGTGTGCGTGTGTGTGTGTGTTAACTCAACAAGACTAAAACAATTATTGATTATTTTAAAATACTTTTCCTCCCATATTAATCCTTTTGAATAAAATCTTTCCTCACTATGTCCAAATTTGTGTTTTCTTTACCAGTTTAAAACCTAGGGAGAGAGCAGCATACTGGCTTGGGACTCGAGAAGGGAAAGAGGGTATAACTGACTCTAAAAAGGTGTCCTTCAATCAACTTCTTAAGACATCTACTGCAATGTATTATTTTCAAGAAAAATTCTAGTTCAGATGGTAGAGTGTCATCTTGCTGAGAAAGTGTCTTCTCAGCTACCAGTCCCTGCTCTCTAGGGAACTCCAGTTAGGGCAGATTTAGATAAAGACAGTTTTCAAAAAAAAAATGATCTCCTTTAAAAGGCCTGGGAATTTCACAGCTCCCCTGAACCAGCTTGGAGATGTCAGAGAGCTGCAGTAACAGCTCTGTGAATGGTTAGCAGCAGAATCAGGCCTGCTGTGTCTTTTCACACAAAGCAGTGCCTTGAGGGGCCCAGTCAGCTGCTGTCCTCAGTGTGATTGCTCTGAGAAGCTGAGTATTTCCTGGCTCAGTGCTGGGAAATGAAATCATATTTTTGGAAAGTCTGTCACAACTCCATTCCAGGGTGATTGGAGAGGAGTTAGGGGGGCTGTGGAGTGAAAGGAAGGAGGGGAAGGAGAGGGGAGCCATGTAGCAGTAGACCTAGCCATTATTAGTTCTTTCATCTCTCCCTGCAAACTTTCTTTTTAAGGGTTTTGTATTGAATTCAGAAGCCAGACATTTTAGCACATTTAAGTTTTTTCCTTTATTTTTTATTTTATGAATGAGTTAGTTACTTTTCCATCCCTGTGAGAAAACACCATGACCAAGACAAATAAAACAACAACAAAACCCATTTCATCTGGGGCTCATGGTTTCAGAGGGCTCAGGATGGCAGGCAGGTGTAGCTGAGAGCCCATATCTGGAAACAAGCAGGAGACAGAAAGAGCTAACTAGGAATGTTTTGAAACCCCAAAGCCCATCCCCAGTGATTTTAACATAATTTCTCCAACCAGGCCACATGTCCTAATACTTCCAAAACAATTCCACCAACTGAGGACCAAGTATTCAAATATATAAGACTTTGGGGACCATTCTAATTCAAACCACCATCATGAATATAGATGTTTTGCCTACATGTATGTCTGGGCACGATGTTTATATTTGGTGCCTGTGAAGGCTAGAAAAAGGCGTTAGATTCCCTTGAACTGGAGTTACAGATTGTTGTGAGAAGCCATGTGATTGCTGAGACCTAGCCTGGGCCCCATGGAAGAGCAACCACTACTCTTTACATCTGATCTATCTCTCCAGCTCCTAGAACAGTCATTTTGAAAAAGATTGTATCAAAGAGCCCTGTCAAAGCAAGAACACAGTTTATTTGTAAATATTAATAATGTTCATAAGACATACTTAACTCTTGGTCACTTAATCTGTATCTCATGTTGAAAGGCTTCTATTTAGTCCACAGTATAGATTTACCATTAAGCTGGGTGAGCCATTATGTCCTGTCCTGGGTCTGGTCTCCATGTTTGCTAGCCATGTGCCCTCAAGAAAATTGGACAGTATGATCTGAGCTTCCAGTAGCCTATTCCATAAGATGAGGATGATATTAGTAGTGTTTTGAACTATATATAATATATATAATATATGTGATGTATATTAATTATCATAATTCATTAGTGTTTGCTCAGTATGAACTGATAATAAAATTTTGTTCAGCAGTTTTAAACAATTGTATTAAATATAATAAAGCTTTTATCTTGTTTTCTTTTTTCAGACAAAATACTGTAGCCTAGACTGACCCAGAAGTCATGGAAATTGTCCTGCTTCAGCTTCCTGAGTGTTGGGATTACAGGTATGTGCCACCACAGCTGGCTGACTTTTTTAAAAAAGCATATTTTTATTATTTGTGTGTGCATGTGTGATGTGTAGCATGAATCTTAAAAGTTCTTATTAATAAAATCAAACCCGAGGCCAGTTATTGGGGTGAACACTGGAAGGTCAGAGAGACAGAATAAGCCACAGCTATCTCACCTCGCTGGGTCCTCAGCTGGTCTTGTTTCCTCAGACTGGATGCCCCGAGCCCTCATCCAGAATGGGTCTCAGCTGAACTGCTGCTAGAAGCCTGAAAGCTTAACCAGCCACATGCTTCTCCAGGCCGCTTCTCCAGGCCAAATGCCTCTCCAGGGCAAATGCCTCTAGTTTCTGATCCTCACGCTTTATATACGTTTCTGCTTTCTACCACCACTCCCTGGGATTAAAGGCTGACTTTCTGGGATTAAAGGCGTAGGTCACCATGCTTGGGTGTATCCTTGAACACATGAATTTCTGCCTCTGGAATGTTAGGATTAAAGGCGTATGCTACCACTGCCTAACCTCTATGTTTAATATTGTGGCTGTCCTGTTCTCTGACCCCAGATAAGTTTATTAGCATACACAATATTTTGGGGAACACAATACCACCACAGTGATGTGTGTGAGAGTCTACACGCCATGACACATGTACTTGTGTAGATGCCAGAGGATGACTTTGTGGAATTGATTCTCTTCTTCCACCCATGGGTCACATGGATCTGACTCAGGTCATCAGGCTTGTGTGGTAAGTACTTTTACGCAGTGAGCTATCTCTTTGCTTCCAAGCTGGCTTTTTGAAATGCTGTTAAAACTGGAACATCCTTTAGTCTTGTTCTAAAAGAGCTTAAAGGAAGGTTCTGGTATTGAATATATACTGAATATACACATATGCAGTAAAAATTCTGCAGGAGCTGTGCATCCAAAATTGAAAAGAAAGGATCATGTCGCAGTTCACCTCCCCACCCCCCATACAACACACTTAAATATCTGGTTAGATGACATGTGTAATTAGGTTGTCTAGAGAATAAGAAGTGTACATTTAGTCTCAAACTAACTTGTGATCCTTCTGCCTGAGCCCCCTGAGAAGCTGGATATGTGCCACAAGGCTCAGACCTTCCAGATTTTCTAATGGTTATCTGTAAACTTTATCGCCAAGTAGTTAAACGTGACATAAGTTGTAACCCCAAAGGAGCATTAAGAAAGTCTGAGAAGCAGACCACACAGAGGACCACTAAATTCCCACTCACTGTAAGATCAGAATGATCAATGCCCTCTTTTGAGTTGAGTACTTAGGACCATGGGACTATAGGTTAAATACTGAGTTGGTGCAAGATATGACTGATCCCTACCCAGGTATTCCCTGACTCCAACTTCATCTACACATTACTTAGTAACCAACAAAGAAAAACTCAGATCAAAGGGGCCCAGTGGTCTGTCTTCAGGCTTCTTAAGAATGACAGTCAGAAATGGAGCATCAAAATACTACCTCTCACAGTCCCAACCATCAGTGAGTAGTAAAGCAAAGGAGATGATCAGACAGATCATGGAGTCACTTGTCAGCCCCTGTCCCTTCTTTTCTTCCCCAGGACTTTGCCAAGACTCTTTTGGTTGAATTCAAACACAATATGTGTTCTAGATGCCTACTCTGGACCTTCATCCTCATTTCTCCCCTGGCTCTCTGTAGCCTGCTCTTTTGATGCTTCCCTCCCTAAAAGTGTTTTGGAACCATATTGTAGAAGTTTATAAATCCTGAAAGTCAAGGGGCTTCCATAAGAGCAGGTAATGGATGGCTTGAGCTGCTCAGAGGACACACAGAAGGTCTGCCTTGGGAAGCGACATTTTGAACATAAACCTCAAGGACAAGTAGAAGCTATTTGGATGAAAAAGTTTAACGATAAATGTAACACGAATTGCTAAATGGTCTTATTAATAAAGGCAAACCCGGAGCTAAATATTGGGGTGAATTCTGAGAGATCAAAGAGACAGAACAAGCCACAGCCAACCTCACCTCGCCAACTCCTCAGCTGATCTTGTTTCCTCAAACTGGAAGCCTCTGAATCCTCATCCAAATGGATCTCAGCTGAACTGCTGCGAAAAGCCTAAAAGCTTAAAAGCCCTAGTTCCTGTTCCTCATGCCTTATATACCTTTCTGCTTCCTGCCATCACTTCCTGGGATTAAAGGCATGTGTCTTTCACAAGCAAGACATGAGATCTCAAGCCCTGGGATTAAAGGTGTGTGTCACCATGCCTGGCTATTTCCAGTGTGGCCTTGAACTCACAGAGATCTAGATGGATCTCTGCCTCTGGAATGCTAGGATTAAGGGTGTGTGCCACCACTCTCTGGCCTCTATGTCTAATCTAGTGGCTGTTCTGTTCTCTGACCCCAGATAAGTTTTATTAGGGTATACAATATATTGGGGGACACAATATATCACCACAAGTAAAGGACATTTCAGGCAGAGGGTCTTCTCAAAGACCCAGATGAGAGAAGGGCAAGTTAATGAGGAATTTAAAGAAGGCCAATTGGGGGGAAACAATAGGTCAGGTTGTGGAAGTAGATGGTAGTGGGGCATGATTTGAGGTTTGTAGGCCATGGTAAGGATTTTTGTATTTCACATTTAATGAAGTGATGAGCAACTAAAACGTTTTAAGCATGAACCTAATATCAGATTTATGTTTTTAAAATCTTTGTGTGTGTACATGTGTGATGTGTAAACGTATGTGTGGGCAAATGCGTTCCACAGTATGCATGTGGATGTCAGAGGAACCTCTGGTATTAATCAATACCATCTACCTTTTAGATAGGATCTCTCTTCTTGTTTCCCACTATATATGCTAGATGGCATATACATCCAAGGGTTCTCATGCCTTTACTTCACATTTCCACATAGGAGCACTGGAGTTACAGATATGTGCTACCATGTCCTCATTTTATGAAGATTCCAGGGATCTGAAGCCATGTTTTTTTTTTTATACCTATTGGTAAACATTTTGTCGAGAAATCCATCCTGCCTAGATTTATGAACTTATACATTGGGTTTGCCATAAGCTGGGTGTGGGTTATCAGACTGGGATTACTCTAATTCACCTTTCTTTCCGTTTGAGTGTGTGCATTTTCTATAGAGGCATTATAGAAATTGTATACAAATTAAAGACTCAAAACAAAACTGTTTAATTCTAGAACCGTGTCTTCAAATTTACTGGGGTTTCTTGTTGGGCTCATGCCTTTGTCTTTTATTCATTTATTTGTATTTTACCTTTTCAGTGCTGTGCATTGACATTAGAGCCTTGAACACAATAGACAAAAGTTCTATAATTCACCTGTATCTCTAGTCCCACTTTTTAAAGAAACTGCTATTTTCTTTTTTTTTTTCTTTTTCTTTTTTTCTTTTTTTTTTTTTTTTTTGGTTTTTCGAGACAGGGTTTCTCTGTGTAGCTTTGCGCCTTTCCTGGAACTCACTTGGTAGACCAGGCTGGCCTCGAAGTCACAGAGATCCGCCTGTCTCTGCCTCCCGAGTGCTGGGATTAAAGGCGTGCGCCACCACAGCCCGGCGAAACTGCTATTTTCTGATGACATGACAGGTGTATCAAAAGCCCTGAATCCAACGATAAATGCTCATGGGACAAGTTCTTATCCTATAGAGTCAGTGACAGCTTTTGAATCCCTAGAATGCCTCCCAAATGTTGCTCATTCTGGACAGGTGGCCACTAGATCATCTCCTAAATCCAATGCTGAAAATACAAACACAATGCTTTTGTCCTCGGGGCCAAATAATATGTCAATACTAGTAATTGAATGATTTACTGTTCTTTAAGGTGCTGAATTTCATGGAGGCAGCCTAAATAGAATTAATTGTGGGCTGATTAAAGTGCTCCCTGCTTCTCTCTTAAGTTTTCCCCTGGGCACTGGCTGTGACGAGTTGTGCAAGTCACAGAAATCTGTAAATTATTGCCCAGCTTAAAGAAAAAGGGATTGCTTGTATAAGACTTATTGAACACTTATAAAAGATATTTAAATCTCTACAAGTTGTAGATAATTAAAATTATAAATCTGCTGTTTGTGAACAGGAACATGAGTAGGGATCAGAGCTATGAATAGTACCACACTGAAGTGATCCATCTTATGGCTTCAGGCTCATTACTGTAGTAAGAGCCGTCCCTAGGTGAAATAACACAGTGGAGGTTTGTGTTGATGCCCCTCCCCCTCCTTGTATTCCTGGAACTGAGCTGACTTACTGAGTTGGCCATTATCTCCTAGAGTAGGACTTGAGCAGCTCTGGTTTCTTCCCTGTAGCATCAAGGATGTAGCAGTCTTGTATTTCATTCTTCCTGGATGTTAGTGTAACGGAGCAGTAACAGTAAACCCATAGATCTCAATAGTTTGACAGAACTGCTTATCTTTCATGTATATGAGTCTAAATTGGATGCTCCTGATTGGCTAGAGACTCTACTCCAGTGACTAATGTTACTTATGTCATTTATGTCTGTCAACTTCAATATGTCTATCCCAAAGTTGTCATCAAACTGGAAGAAGAAAAAAGGAGTTAGAGAATCATGTATTGGAGTTTTCATAATCTAGAATTGGTAATGTGGCTTATATTCACAGTCCAGGCCACAATAATGCCAAGGAAGATTTGTAAATATACTATAGAGTGCAATTTAAACAAGATACTTCTGTATTTGGCTTTGGTGTGGATTATCCATCCATTATTGAAAAGGAGGTTTTCAAGACACTTGCTGATAGTGTATTGGAGCCTCTTTCTCCTTTTAGTTCTACTAATACTTGTTTTGTACATTTGAGTGTTCTCATATTTGATGCCTATATATTCAGAATTGTTTCTTCTAGCCAAATTAACCCCTTTACTATTTTATAATGTCTTTCTTTGTCTCTTTTCACTAATTTTGATATAAGGTCTGATTATGTATGATATAATATGGCTTTCCTGTTTCCTTCTAGTTCCCATTGCATGGAGTAGCTTCTTCAATCCCTCCACCTTTAACCTGCATGCATTTTGAGAAGTTATGTGGCTGTCTTGGAAGTGATATGCAGATGGTTTTGCAGTTTTTAAAATTCATCAAACAATTCTACATACTTTAATTGAAGAATGTAATCTATTTAAAACATGCAAGTCAGTTGTTAATAGGTAAGATCTTACTATACCTATTTTGTACCTTGTATTCAAGTTTTACTGTATTTTTCTTATTTTTTTTTACAAATTTCTTATCATCTATGTTAGTTGTTAGATGATTTCCTTTACTACCTTTACTAGTATGTTTTAATTACTTGCATATTACTTTTATTTATTGCCTATATATTTTTGCTTTGTGAATGTCAAGATGCCTATAAAAATGTCTTTGATTATAGTACATTATTTTGAAATAATGACACCTCAATGTGATTGTAAGGTACGTGTGTGTGTGTGTGTGTGTGTGTGTGTGTGTATGTGTATGTGTGTGTGTGTGAATGTAGATGTAACCAACCGTCTTATTAAATACGAAACACAGAGCCAATGTAAAGATGAAAGCCCAAGAGGTCAGAGCTAAGAGCCTTACCCGCTAGCTGGCTAGCTGTACTAAAATGTGGTTTGTATGTTAATAAATAAAGTTGCCCGGGGTCAGAGCTATTAGAGCCATAGCAAAAGCTGGGCGGTGGTGGTGCACGCCTTTAATCCCAGTACTTGGTAGGCAGAGCTAGGTAGATCTCTGTGTGTTCAAGGATACAGCCAGCATTGGAGACACATGCCTTTAATCTCAATACCAACCATAGAAGACCTGGAGGTCTGTACATAAAGCAGTGACGAGGCAGTCATGTGGTTGGGTTTACAACCAATGAGAAGGCAGAACAGAAATTCTATATAAAGACAAACACGCAGGAAGGAGGTCTCTTGGCTGAAGAGGACAACAGCAGCAGTGAAGGGTAAGGCCCTTAGCTCTGACCTCTTGGGCTTTCATCTTTACATTGGCTCTGTGTTTCTTATTTAATAAGACGGTTGGTTACATCTACATGTGTGTGTGTTAACATTGGTTGTTTTTCTCTGTTGCTCTCCATCTTATCTATTTAACATGTATAGAATTACCATTTTATTTATTTGTATATAAATAACATCATTTTAACTAGATATTTAAATGTGCTCCATATGCATACAAAGTTATTATTTAGTATAACTGTCTATTCATATATAAACATTTAAAAAAGTAAGTTACTACTACAAGTTTAAACATTTACTAATTATGCCTGTATTTGCATGCTTTATTAATACCTTTTTTAAAAATTTGAGATGAGGGTCTCTCACTGAACCTTGAACTCATAGCTAGACTGGCTGGCTAACATGTCCCCAGGATCTTCCTCTCTTTGCTTTCCAAGCACTGGGATCACATGTGCACACTACCAAACCCAGTATTTTTTACGTGGGTACCAGGAATCTGAACTCAGGTCCTTGTTATGATTGTACATCAGGACATGTACTCACTGGGCCATTTCCAACCCACAATTTCAGTTTTCTGCACTGTGGATCTCTTACCTATCAATTTACTTCTATTTTTCATTTTAAAGCTTATTCTTCATACTGAAAATATGAATGGTTTACATACCATGTGTACAATATTAGAGTACTGAACTTATATGATTACTCATGCCAGAGAGTTTTAGACAACCTGGTGAATCTTATTAACGTCTCTTCCTTTCAGTTTAAAACACTTCTTTTATTATGATGTATTTTTTATTTTATAATTTAATTTAATTTTACATATCAGCCATGGATTCCCTTGTCCTCCCCCCTCCCACCCTACCCCCTGCCTTCTCCCCAGCCCACCCCCCATTCCCATCTCCTCCAGGGCAAAGACTCCCCTGGGGATTGAGTTCAACCTGGTAGATTCAGTTCAGGCAAGTCCAGTCCCCTCCTCCCAGCTGAGCCAAGTGTCCCTGCATAAGCCCCAGGTTCCAAACAGCCAGCTCATGCACTGAGGACAGGTCCCGGTCCCACTGCCTGGATGCCTCCCAAACAGTTCAAGCTAATCAACTGTCTCACTTATCCAGAGGGCCTGATCCAGTTGGGGGCTCCTCAGCTATTGGTTCATAGTTCATGTGTTTCCATTCGTTTGGCTATTTGTCCCTGTGCTTTTTCCAATCTTGGTCTCAACAATTCTCGCTCATACAAACCCTCCTCTTTCTCGACAATTAGAATCCTGGAGCTCCACCTGGGGCCTGGCCGTGGATCTCTGCATCCGGTTCCCTCAGTCATTGGATGAGATTTCTAGCATGACAATTAGGGTGTTTGGCCATCCTATCACCAGAGTAGGTCAGTTCGGGCTTTCTCTCACCCATTGCCAGTAGTCTATTGTGGAGATATCTTTGTGAATTTCTGTGGACATATCTAGCATTTTGCTTCTTCCTATTCTCATGTGGTCTTCATTTATCATGGTCTCTTATTTCTTGTTCTCCCTCTCTGTTCTTGATCCAGCTGGGATCTCCCACTCCCCTAAGCTCTCTTTCCCTCGAACCTTGCTCTTCATTACCCCCACTCACGTCCAGGTTGTTCATGTAGATCTCATCTAGTTCTCTGTCATTGGGTGATCCCTGTGTCTTTCTTAGGGTCCTGTTTTCTAGGTAGCCTCCCTGGAGTTGTGAGTAGCAGTCTGTCATCTTTGTTTTACATCTAGTATCCTCCTATGAGTGAGTACATACCATGTTTGTCTTTCTGAGTCTGGGTTACCTCACTCAGGATGATTTTTTCTAGATCCATCCATTTGCCTGCAAACCTCATGATGTCATTGTTTTTCTCTGCTGGGTAGTATTCCATTGTGTATATGTACCACATTTTATTTATCCATTCTTCAGTTGAAGGGCATCTAGGTTGTTTCCAGGTTCTGGCTATTACAAACAATGCTGATATGAACATAGCTGAGCAAGTGCCCTTGTGGTATGATTGAGCATTGATTCCCAATTTTCTGAGATAGCGCCATATTGGTTTCCAAAGTGGCTGTACAAGTTTGCATTCCCACCAGCAGTGGAGGAGAGTTCCCCTAGCTCCACATCCTTTCTAGCATATGTGTTTCTTGTAAGACAAGTTTGGTGGATATGTGATCTCAGCTTTTGTTTGACTGGGAATGTCTTTATACTTCCTTCATTTTTAAAGTATGGTTTTGTTAGATACAGTATTCCCTGTTGATGTTTTTTTCACCTTCAACTCTGTGAAAAATCTTATGCTATTCTTTCCTGGCCTATGCAGTTTTTACTGAGATGTCAACTGTTAGACATACTGAGTTGCACCTATATGTTGTTTCTAATCTTTTGATGATAAGATACCTTGGGGGTAGATTGAGCTGAATTAAATGTGACTATGATCTTTGATCTTCATATACTTTAGATATTTGTACCTCTTCCTAGGCTTTGACCCTTTCCTGTTACTATTTCTTTGAAGGAATGTTGTAGAACATTGGATATTTTCATCTTTAGTGTTCTCAAGACCCACTTAAACCCCAGTAAGCTGAATACATACCCATTTAATACAGTCCTAAAGTCCCTGTAGGCTGTCTTAATTTATTCTTATTTATTGTTTTTCATCCATGGAATGTACATTTTCAAATGCTCTTCCTTTGAGCCACTAATTCTTGTGATTCTTCACTCACTTTAATTTTTACTGAATGTGTGTCTCAACTCCAGAATTTCTGTTCCTCTTTAGGAATTGCTTCTATCTCTTTGTGAAGATTTTCTGTTGGTGTATTGACTGATTTCTTTTTGTTTTCTTCAAGCATGTTGGCTTTTCTTTTTCTAAATTTATTCACTTATTTTATATCCCGACTGAAGTTTTCCCTCCCTCCTCTCCTCCCATTCCATCCCCCTACTTCCATTCTGCACCCCCCCAATCCACTCCTCCTCTGTTTCTGTTCAGAAAGGGGCAGGCCTCCCATGGGTATCAACAAAGCGTGGTGTATCAAGTTGCAGTAAACTTCTCCTGTATTAAGGCTGGGCAAGGCAACCCAGTATGAGGAATAGATTTCCCAAAGCCAGCCAAAGTGTTAGAGACAGCCCTGCTCCTGCTGTTAGGGGTCCCACAAGTAGACCAAGCTACACAACTGTCACTAACATAGCTGTTTTCAATTGTGTACCTCAGCTTTTCTTGTATTTACTACTATCTAATTGTTTTCTGGTTACTTATTTCGTCCAAGGAGGTCACGGTTTTCTGAAAGTTCTTGGTGTTTGTGGCCATTGATGTTATCTGTACATTGAAGAACATTTATGTAGTCTTTTTAACCTGGCTTGTGTGTGTGTGTGTGTGTGTGTGTGTGTGTGTGTGCGCGCGCGTGCGCGCGCGCCTGTCTCTAGAAAGTCTATAGAGGCCACTTATATTCCCTGAGTGGGTAGTCACTTCCACTAGATTAACACTAGGTGGCACCAGAGTCCAAGATTGCCAGGAATAGATGCTGCACATGTTTTTCCTGTTTCACCATTAGAGGGCGACACACACTCAGATTTGTTCCAAATCTATGTTGCTCAGACTGAATTAAGGCGGTACCTAGAACAAGCAATTAGTGCCCATAATGCCCTCCTTGTGGCCAAGGTAGGTAAAGATGTTTCTGTTCACTCACTATGAAATTCAACCAGGTTCTGCATAGAATCACTGTTTGGATTGGTCCCTAAACTGGTCATGCTTGAGGCCACGGTGCTACCAGCTTGTGCCTTATCCTGAGTGCACAGATCATTAAGACTAACACTGCACTATGGTAGGCTTAAGGCCCAGATACTTACAGACAGCCTGTTGTTGCAGTGCCTGATAGTCCAAGACCAGTGGATCCAGTCACATGCAAGAGAATTTCAACAGACAAGAATTTCGACAGAACTTCAACAGCCTGTCTTCCTCCAGCATGTATACACTATTCAGGCCTAGGGGTGTGGACCACCAAGATACTCCCAGTGTTAGGGCTCACTAAGTCGGCATTAAGTTCCAGGACAAAACCCTATGCTTATGACTATCCCTACACCCGGTGAGTGGGGTGTTATACCATACTATGCTGTCCAAGGTTGGAACAGCATTGTTGAAGGCATATCTGCTTATCATCTGAACTAGATCATAGCTGAATGTTGCAATTACAACACCCTGCTGGTTGTGACGTAGGCCCAGACCTGTGTTCATCCAATTTGGGTTCAGAACTTAGGTTCTAGAGTTCCATGTAACACCACCTACCTTTGCATCATATGTAATTTAAAAACTGGTATAGAAAATATGTAAACCCTTTTATTATTTGATTGCCTTTTAGGGACATGTCAATGTCATGTCTAAATTACTGATTATGGCTATGGCAAAACAAATGTATTTGATACTTGATGTCATAAAAAGTGTTCTCTTTCTGTCTCTTTTGCTGCTATTTAGCCCTTGGTGTCTCTCTCTCTCTCTCTCTCTCTCTCTCTCTCTCTCTCTCTGTCTCTGTCTCTGTCTCTATCTCTCTCTCTCTCTCACACACACACACACACACTACACACATATACCATACACACACACCACACCACACACACACACACACACACACACGCACACACACACACACACACGCACACACACACACACACACACGCACACACACACACACCATACACACAGCACACCACACACACAGTAATGATGGTGATTGAAACTCAAAAAGTAAAGGTAGTAAGACACTTCATTTGGGACAGTTTCTCTTTAACCCCCATTGACTTCTCTGGTAAGGATGGCTGTGATCATAATTCTAGTATTGTCTGCCAGTAGAGTGGTTGTTTGGATGTTTACTCATTAAGTTGTTAATCTGTTCTAATAAGGAATTAGAAGCTTAAGTGTTTTTTAAAGCTTAGACACATAACTTTTTACATTCAGTGGTGATGGAAAAGCAGAATAAATACTTTTATGAATCTAATTTTCATATGATGAGTTGGGATAAAAGATGCTGGAAAAATGTAAACTGACAGTTAGTATAAAGGATTTTTACATAAACATCTGCTCTGTCTTGCTTGGAAAGTAATGGGAAATCAATAAGTACCTTTGTTACTGATTTGCTTCTGTATCAATTTACTAGGTTACAAAGAACTTTAATAAAAGTAAAACACATTCACAAGCTTTCTCTGTAATTTTATTTTTAAACAGTCAGTGGATTTCATTTAAATGGTATTTTATTTCAGTACCCAGGAACTGGCTCTTTCCTTTAAACCATCCCTGATGTGAGCTAAGAACTTTTTCCATCCTATACCAATGTCATAATGTGCAAACACAGCAATAACTATTATCAAGTCACTTTTGTATTAAGAAAAGTTCTTGAAGCAATAGGAGACGCATTTGAGGAGCAAATACTATAACACTCCTATTGCAGAGCTGGTGAAAATTTTCAGAGCTGACTCACTGGAGTTTTAAGGATGATTATGTCACTGTTTGTCCACCTTGATAATTCGAGTTTGAGTCTTTCCCATTGAAAAGAATTCATGTCATGGCAATTCTATTCCATTATTTCATGCTGTTTTTCACGTATTAAAAGTCTATGCTATGACAAATTTCATTCTATAGTTCTGTATCTGTATTCCATACTCTCCCAGATCTATATTCTCTGAGTTTCTAGGTTAAACTTCTTCTGGATACAGCATCTATGGCCTTTCCTCTCTCACAACCCTTTACATAAACTCTGCTCTTCAACCAGCATTTGAAACCTCATGTTTTTCTTGATAGAAACCTCTCTACTAGTATCTTGCACCAGAAGGAACTTTGTAACATCAATTCTCTGATTCCTATGTTATGATTACATGTGGTTCCTGCCTTTAAAACAGCACTATGGCTAAACAGACTCTTGAAAACTCCTGTAGTGGTATCAGTGGTAGTCTTCTAGCAGTTGTGGTGTAGTATTATTTATGGTCTGGAACCAATCAGTTCTTTGTTCAAATTCCTCTTAGCATAACCCTGTGACTTTGTCCACATTATCTGATTCCTTCATCCTCTTTGGGAAACAATGGTGATAGTAGACGTGAGCCACTGTGTGTACCTGATGGACAATTAGATAAAGTAGGATGGCGTCTGGCACAAAATAAAAGATAATATTACTTCAGGTGGTACTTGTGAAATTCCTGTTCATATTGGCCCCTAAGAAGGTGACCAATAGACTGAAGAGATTTTGATCATGTTGAAGAGCTAAGAATTCTTCTTTTCATCCTTCTTCAAAGCTCTTTCCCCTATTTCAGACAAGTTTGGGGGCAATCACGTATTGCCTGTTGATGGTCATCATCATATGACTCTAGAGTGGGGCCCCCATAGTCTCTGGCAACTACTCAGTATTCTGACATCAAGTGGATTAAATAAATTTCACTTCTAATGGGCTGAAGTAGAGGACCTAGATCTGCAGACTTGACTTGGGACTTAAAAGCTTTGTTTTCAAAGTGACAGCAAATGAGAGTCTTTGACTGACCAGTGCCCCAAACTTCTAAACTGAATAACCCAAGACGTATATTTTGAGTGCAAAGGACAAGCAGGGAAGAGAAACAGATGAAGGCAAGGTTTTAAGGCCAGGCAGGATTGGTTCAGAGAAGGGAAATAGGAGAAAGGCAGTAGGAACAGAGGCAAGACCAGGCCAAGATGAACACTGGAAACAGAGGCAGAATCCCTGGGGCTTGTTTCTATAAATTCATGGCCACATACAGCCAAGGTTAGTGATTTGATATAAATGCATATGGTTTGTGGCATAGCATTTGTTCCATCTTGCCACAGCTCTGTCTCTATAAAAATAGATGGTCTTTTCTAGAATCCCAAGATTCTATTTTCAAAATGAAAACCTGAGTAAGTATGGCATTTTGTCATGATGTTGTCATTTTGATGACATCAAAACCCTTCAGAGGTTAGGTGTGTCCTCCAACTTCCCAGCTCCTATCTGGGTATTACATCTACAATTCTGCTTTCTTCTTAGGGGAAACAGATATTTAAGCATATTTCTAATGATCTAAAGCCATCATTTTGCCTTTCTTTAAAAAGGTTGGTTGTTTTGTTATTGAAAGTCGAAGGTGAATTCTAGTGTTGCCAGGAGGAAGTGGGCATGTTCTACTTTACTATAATTCAGTCATTCATGAATTTTGTGCTCTGACCATGTCCCTTCTGTCTGTATCTTTCCAAATTGGAAAAATCATCTTTAATATACTTTATTTGGCAGCTGCCCATTCCATTGATGAACTGACAAGCAATGTGCATCGAGCTTCTATCATGTGCCCAATGTGGCATTAGACACTGGGTGGGGACGTAGTCTGGAAGAAACATGCCAGTACCTACAACGAGACTAAGATTTTGTTAGAAAGTGTTTCAAGATGTAAACAAGTTAGAGAAGAATTGTAGATCTTGCCTAATCAAGGGCACAAACTACAAGCCTTCCAGGCCAGCAATCACACTCACAGTGTACTTCGGGATCACTTGAGATAAACATCCAAATTCCTGACTTACAAAAAGCCTCATTCTGTAACTTGCCAGTGGTATTCAGGAATGTGCATTTTATCAAGCTTATGAAGTGCTTCTGCTACTGGAGCTCTCTGATATATATATCTTGAGAAGAAGGAAGCTAAGAACATCTTTGAAAATGGAAGACACACAAGGACTAGAGGACTAACGAAGGTCTGGTTGGAGCCCTCAAAGCAGAAAGAATTTGGAGAAGAGGTTCTGAGAGGACACTTAGAGGCAGGGTTAGTAATCTAAAATGTTGTAGGTATTTTTTGTTTCCTTAGTCGGTTTTTTAAACATTTTGTATGTGTGTATGTGTGATATGTGTTGTGTTGTGTTGTGTTTTGTGTGTGTGTGTGTGTGTGTGTGTGTGCCTGTGTACTGTGTAGAGGCCAAAGGAGGAGACTTAGAGTGTCCTTAGTCCCTTGCTACAAGGTCTCCACTGAACCTGGAACATGCTGCCCCTCCCCCTTACCTAAGTTCACCATCCAGCAAGTCTTGGTGATCCGCATGTGGTGCTCTGTCTTCCTCCACCACTCTATTGCTGGAGTCATGGGCACATATGACCATGCCTAGCTTTTCAGGTGGCTACTGGGGATCCAAACTCAGGTCTTCATCCTTGGGCATCAAGCACCCTTACCCAATGAACCCAGTACCACAAATCAATTTCTTTTATTCCTAGGCACTTTGACTGTATGTTTCTGAGGCTCTAAAAGGTGAATCATGGCCACATGAGTCTTGGAATGGAATACAGATAGAAAAAATTGTGTCACTTTGATGTCTACATTTATATAAAGTCATTCCATATGACCTTCTATTGTTTCTCCTGATTACTGGCTAGATCTTGGTGCTCAGAGTTACCTTTGCATCAGTGTCGTAAACCTGAGAGAAGACCAAGCAGTATAGCTGCCTGAATAACCGACTCCTCTCACTCACAAGAAGATCTGTATTGGTTTCTTGCTTAAGACTTGCATTTTAAGATATTGAGATGTCAGAGGTTTTCTGTTAGAGCTTCCAGTTTATCTTCATGTCAAGGGAACCAGAATGATGGAGGCAGAGTATTTCTGTTGTGATTATTGCCTTTGTTCAGATTTTTTTCATCCACAACCTCTCTGACCTAATATATTTCCACTGGACCTATATAAAGTTTTACCATTATATTATCTCATAAAACATACCAATATTTCCAAGATGTGCTTTATATATTTCTATGTGATGTTTAATAATCAGGGCCACAAGATAGACATTCTTTTATTCTTTAATCCTTTACCAAGCAATAAGGGATGTGAAAACAAACATTTCACTGAAACAGGGGAGTTGAGTTACTTCAGCCCCATTTAAGCCTTATTGGATAAGGCAAGGGTAGCTGAAAGCACATTAGCATGCACTGGGAAGGTCTTAATTCATCTCCTGCCCACATCCTGCCTTTCCCCAGCTCCACACCTGCCTAACAACTTCTGGGAAGTAGGTTGGCTGGCTGCAATTCAACTGAAGTGCCTCCTCAAGCACTTGGTAAGAAACAGCCCTGGCATAATGATGCTCCAGCTCTTCCTCAATAGAAAGGAGCAGAGAGCTAAAAAGACATCAGCAACTGACTTGCAAACTTGTGAAGGTCTTGTCATTTAAACGTTCTGAATTAGCTGTTTTGTAATTGTTCCTTGTAGGATGAGGCTCACATGTATTTTTCCACAAAATTTGTCACTAATATTTATTAATCATTTTTGGAGTGTAGAAATGTACCCTTCATTCAGTAGGCCAGGTGTCACCTGGCCTTGCACATTTACTAGTCATCTTGCCTGGCAGTATGTTCTCACATTCTGCCATCTGCTTTTCGGGGAACATGCCGCAGAATCCTGCTGACTGCTAACCTGCAGAGGTTCGTTATCTGACCTGTCCTACTATTAGATTCTGCTGAAGATGGGCTGTAGAAGACACTCCCCTGCTTCTGAGTTTCTACCTGACCACAAGGATCTTTCCCTGTCCTGAAAGGATGCCTAGTAATTCCATTATTAGAGTAACTTTTTGAAATCTATGACATTGTCTCCAATGAAGTTGCCTGTAAGAAAAAAAGCAATAAATCACAGGGCTAGAGAAACCCATTAACCACAGGTATGTATTGGCCTCTTAGCATTGTACAAAAAGTAAAGCATTGGCTCTGGTCTGGAGAGATGGCTCAGTGGTTAAATACTTTTGCTGCTTTTGCAGAAGACTTAGGTTCAGTTCTCAGTACCCACATGGTGGCTCATAACCACCTTTAACTCCAGTCCCAAGGGATCTAATACCCTCTTCTGCCCTCCAGGGCACAGACATATATGCAGGCAAACACTCATACACATGGAATAAACAGACAAATAAAGAAAGCATTGATAATATGGCATTCAGGCCAGCAGAATCAGAGCAAACATGACATCATCTGCTGCTGACTGAGAAAAGATTTGTAAGAATCTCTGGGTCCAAATGAAACCTCTGACAACTTGAAGAAAATGAGCCTGGGACCTTGCCTCTAGACCCCTTAGAACGGAAATGTCTTACACAGAACCAGAAGTAGTGCAAAGTCACAAGAATTAAAGTAAGGTATGGAGTTTAGACTGCACAGAAAAAAATAGAGAATGGAGACGGAAAGAGAAACTTAGGATGGAAAGCCAGAACCAAGATTTGAAAACTGAGATACCACTGCAGAGTACTAACAGAATAGGCTACCAAGCCATGTCGCTGGGAAACTAAAGACACATTGCTGCTCATTGACATCAAGCCCTTGCTGCCTTTCTAACTCAGTACACAAATATTTAATGCTACTCACTGCCTAGCTCCCTACTATCTGTGGTGAATTTGCTGAAGCCAGCCTGCAACCATCTGGGCTATCACCAAAGCTATCCTATTATTTCCATAGAGCATGAAAACATGGCAGTGCCTAGACTCAGTGCCTAGAAATCCAGGGATCTCCAAGCGTCACTTTAATAATTATCTAAGACTATAGGTATAGTCATTGGTAATTGAAGATAAAAGTATATTTTCTGACTAATGGCTATCAATTACTGTGAAATTTTTGCTGATATTGTCTTTCTTTCAAAACTTCCTTCTGCTTCCTCATGGCTACCATTGTTAGGGAGAATTGGCAGCAATAATGTTTACCTATTCTAGAAATAAAAAAACTGTGTTTCATTCAGTTCTTAAGGGTAATTATTAATAGTGTTTGGCTGGAAATGTAGTTCAGTGGCAGAATGCTTGCTTAGCATGTGTGAAACCCTAGGATAAATTCTAGCACTAAAAATGTTATTAATATTATTACTATTGATATACATATATACCTAAACAATGGCAAAATATTAATTATTCATATGTAGGTTATTTTAAATAAAAATATAATCCTACAAAAGGAGGCTCCTCAGATAATTCTGCTCATTGTTGGATATTTGATATGATCTGTAGGAGATTTGCAGTACTTGTTTTCTGTTCAAATGCTGCTTCATAAAATACAGAAACTTTGAATATTATCAAAAGTTATTATAGAAAGTTCTATGACAGAGCTGGCTGGTGTCTCCTTTTCATATCTGACTTATCTCCTCTAACTATCACTTATCAATATTATCTAACTACCTCACAATACAATGTAAGGGGAGAGGGATGATTGTACAAAGAGTGGAAAGGCCTCCATCTACTTCTCAGCAATGCCATTTCCTAACACACTCCTGGAAGGGAGACTATCACTCTTAACAGCACATCTCTGTTTCAAGAGAAGAAAAAAGGCATCTAACAGCTTGTCTGTCTTCTGCAGACTGAAAACAGCTTAGGCAGGTAAGATCCCTGAAGACCTGTCTTTTGTCTTCACCTTAAGATGTACCTTTTTCTCGTATTACAGTCTTTGAGTACTTTATTGACTCTTTGCCTTTGGCTTCACTCAGCAATGAAATCTTGCACCAGGATCAGGACAAGAAATATACCTGCAATTTATCCTCCATATTTTTTGCCAGAGTGAAAAAAATAGTTCTTGCCTGTCAGGGGAATATAAGCAATATGCTCCTGTGTGAATACTTATTACTTGCCTGTCAGAAAAAGGTTACAGGAATTTCCCTTTGGGGAGAATGCCATGAAGACTTTTTTTTTCCTCCCACGTAGAAAATTTCTTGCAGATGTTTCTCTCGAGGTATTGCAGCTGTAATTCCCTTTGGAAGTTCACCTGGCATAAATGCACCACAGAGACATGTTTCCATCCCAGTAATATATTGCAAATACTTTTCTCCTCAAATGAATGTAGAATGTTTTCTTACTATGAAGCAGAGTATAAAGCAGCCTGACGCATAGGAATTTTCTTTGGACATCTGGGTTTTCAGTTCACCACGGGCCACTCATAACACTGGGACTGGGGGTGAAGATGGGAGTCTATATTTTTGTACTCTAAGTCTCTTAAAAGTTTGAAGTGAAAGTACTGTTTCGAGGTTCCTGATGACCTTTGGTATGTTGAAATTGAATGCTATGACCTTGCTTGTGAGTACTCAGAAGTTCAGTTATCGGGCAAACATAGCAAGGTAATGGAATGGTGTCCAGGACCTGTGGGGTGATTTTCCATCTCATAGCTAGGTTGCCACCTGCTTATCATTGCTTGAAAGAGCTTTTCAATAAAGTATCATAGTGATCAGCAGTTCAGAGCTGTCCCCTAATTCACACTCAGTAGAGAATTATTGCTAGGTTAGATGCAATCTTTATTGTGTTTTGCTATATTGCTCATAGCTGACGTCACTATAGACTGCCAGCCCTTTCATATAGAATGACTGACATAGCCATAACAACTACTGGTGTTCATGAGTAAACAAGGACCATCAACTATGGCTAATCCCTGGTGAGCTAAGCTGAACTGCACCAAAGAACAGAAATGATTTCCTTTTTCTTTGTTTTCAAATTAAAATATAATTACATCATTTCCGCCTATCAACTATGGCTAATCCCTGGTGAGCTAAGCTGAACTGCACCAAAGAACAGAAATGATTTCCTTTTTCTTTGTTTTCAAATTAAAATATAATTACATCATTTCCGCCTTCCCTTGCCTTCTTCCAACCTCTCTCATGTATCCTCCCTTGGTCTCTCTCAAAATCACAGCCTCTTTTTCTTTAGTTGTTTTACACACACACACACACACACACACACACACACACACACACACACACACACACACACACGTCTATATACATACATGCACACACACACATATATCATATTATGTCTAAATATAGAAGTTCAACCTGTTCACTCTGTTTAGTGTTAGTTAGTTATACGTATACGAATCAGGACTGACCAATTGTATTGGAAAGCTAGTTGGGGGTTCTTCTCAGGGAAAGATTAATTTTCCTGTTCTCAGCATTCTTTAGTTACCTGTAGTTCTTTGTGTAGGGTTGGGGTCTGTAGCAGGAATCTTAAAAGTTCTTATCAATAAAATCAAATTTGAGCCAGGTATTGGGGTGAACACTGGAAGGTCAGAGAGACAGAATAAACCACAGCTATCTCACCTCGCCGGATCCTCAGCTGGTCTTGTTTCCTCAGACTGGAGGCCTCTGAGTCCTCATCCAGGATGGGCCTCAGCTGAACTGCTGCTAGAAGCCTGAAAGCTTAACCAGGCCAAATGCTTAACCAGGCCAAATCTTACCCAGGCCAAATGCCTTGAGTTTCTGGTCCTCACGCTTTATATACCTTTCTGCTTTCTACCACCACTCCCTGGGATTGAAGGCTTGCTTTCTGGGATTAAAGGCGTGAGTCACCATGCTTGGGTGTATCCTTGAACACATGGATTTCTGCCTCTGGAATGCTAGGATTAAAGGTGTGTGCTACCACTGCCTAACCTCTGTTTAATATTGTGGCTGTCCCGTTCTCTGACCCCAGATAAGTTTATTAAGGTACACAATATTTTGGGGAACACAATACCACCACAGGGGTCCCTGATATTTCCCCTTTCTCATTAGTATGTTTATTGTTGTCATCCTTGTTCCAGTCTTAATTAATCAGCCATGTTCTTGAGACCTCATGGGTGTAACTTTCCTGATGTTTCTAGGAGAAGCAATCTCCCAGTAGACTTCCTTTTCTTCTGGGTCTTATAATCTTTCTGCTGCTCTTCTATAATGTTCCCTTACCCTTAAGTGGAAGAGCTGTGTTGTAGATGTATCAATTAGGACTGGACACCCCACAATCACTTGTTGTCTATATTTTGACCAGTTGTGGGCTTTTTTTTTGGTGGTGGTCTTCTTCTGTTGCAAAAGAAGCTTCTTTAATGAAGGGTGAGAGCTGCACTTACCTATGGGTATAAGGACAGATATTTAGAATGCAGTTAGAAAATATGCTGGCTTAATAAAATGGCAGGAGTATGTTCTCTATGATACATGACCTCTCTAGCAATGAGTGGGTTGTCCCTCCTGTTGAGTGGTCCCTAAGTCCAATTAGAGAACTGTTGGTTACCACCAAGACATCAGTGCAACCATTGCACCCTTAGGGTTATGCCATGCTGGCCATTGTTTTTGTCCATAGATGTTACCATTTGGGTAGGAATATTGGTTGCCTCCTTTCCTTGGATGCTTGCATTTAACACCTTCTGGTACTATGAAAGACAGTCCTCAGAGGAGAGTCTTTCAAGTAAGATCCAACTCAGATCCTCCAGGACTTGTATCATCTGAAGTGCATGCTATCTTCAGCAATAGGGACTTACTTTCAATCTCTGGAGGGCAAACAAAGGCAACAGCAATAGCCTATATTGTTTGGAGTATCTCTTGGATTCCCCTGACCAACAACTCAAAAAGAGATTACTTATGCGTGGTAGAGTTTGTTGTTGTTAGTCTCTGGTTCTTTGCATGGAGTATTGTCAACCCAAGAAGGATAATTTTATTGGAACTGTATATGTATACAAATACACATAGACTTAATTTATTATATGTAATTTATGTAAATAAATAATAATATTACTCCTTATAGGTTTTCCAGGCATCATTAATGACATTTTACCCTTCTTTCCCCAGTTCTTTCTGTATTTTCCTCTCCCCAAACTCAATTAAAACTCTCTCCCCATTTTACCCAAACTTCTTTCCAAATTACTTTTATTCTTTTACTGCCCCCCACTCTAGTGGTTTGCCCCATGCCATGATCCCCTTATTACTTTCCTGGTTTTTGTTGTTATACCAGGTCATATAGGCACATCTGAAGATTGGGAGCTAGGAACCACAGATGAGGGAGAACATGTGGCATTTGTCTTTCTGGGTCTAGGTTATCACACTCAATACATTTTCTAGTTCTCCCACCTCCCCATTTACCTGCCAATTTCACGATTTCATTTTTCTTTACATCTGAATGGTATTCCATTGTGTATATGTACTAGACTGAGGCACTTCATGTAGAACTGGAACTAGAACTCGGGAATGAAGGGACTATGTAGGGGGAAGATCAACGGACTCAACTAGTTGAGCCCTGCCACAATATGTGAAGAACCTGGCTGAGCTAAGACAAAAATGATTTCTTAATATGGAATTAACCTTGACATAATTAATGAGTCAACAGTGGAAATATTAGATATTAGATATTATTATTATTACTACTAGTAATAGATATTTATTGAGGACTTACTATATGCTAAAGATTTGTATAAAAAGTGGGAATTACTCATATAATCATTACTATAATACAATAAGCTACTATTATTTCCCCAAGTTTACATATTAAAACACCCATGCACAGATGAAGTTGTTTGCCAAGTTTATACATCCAACAAAATGATAGTCTTATTTTTCATCTTGGGAATCTGAGTTTGCCATTAAAGCTCTTAACCACTAGACACATACTGTCTCCTCACTACTATCAGTGACCAAAGTGAGAACAGTTTTCTATACAAGGACGTTTGACTAACACTTCATTTCACATGTGCGGAAATACACTTGGGTTTAGAAGTTCTTCAGTCACTTTCGAAGTTGTGATAGTTAAGTTCCAGTACTGACTTACTGCATGACCTTTGTCATGCTTTTAACTTCCAAGCCTCCATTTCTACTTCTAAAAGTAACTAATTACCTGTATTTCACTCATGTGCCTGAGCTGTGAGAAGATATGAAATAAATGCTTTGGATAGTACTTCTTCATTTTAAAACCCGTTTCTGTTGAATTTCTGACTCAGGATTGAGGTGTATCAAATATTAGGCGGCAGTGGAGGTAGAATAGTACAAGCTTTAAGTTAAAAGAAAGTTCAGGCTAGTGCAAGGAGACAGGAGGCTGACCTCTGCACGCACTGAGGGGACCCTGCAAACTGGAAAGTAGGCTGTCAAGTCAAGGTCAGAAGAACAAAGAGGAAAGGCAGCTTTGAGAGTGAGCTGGCTCTTTTCTTGTTGGTCTTAGTGGTTTGTCTTTGCCTAGAAGAATAGCATCCTTTGAAGGGAGAAGGAATAGGGATAAAAAATCAGAGTGCATCATGCATGAGGCTGTGAAAGAATGTAACGCTCACCACATATTGCTACAGACACTCTCAGGAGCTTACATTCAAAGGCAGCACACACAATGAGATAGCTCACTCCTTGATACAGGGATTTTCTGATGGAGAAAATAGGCACGGCATTTCACTGCTGTGGGAGAGAACTCAAATCATCTAGGATCAGTGAGGGGCACCATGGAATTAGAGGAATGTGCTTCATTAAAATTGTTTTGTCTTACAGAAAACTGTTGTATCCAAACAGTAGTCTTAAAACAGAGTTTTAGGAGGTTTAATATCTACTAGAGGCACAGCAGTGTTCTTGGACTCATTGGAGCTTTTGTTACTACTTTCATCATAGTTTCCTAACAACAACAAAGTAACTTAGTAATGTTTACAGAGAACGTGCTTCTAATGATAGAGAATACACTGGATGCTCTTGATGTCTTATTTCTCTTACAAACAACAGTCTTAAAAGGTCAGAGTTAATACTATTCTTTATCTCTAAAGAAGACTGACCATCTTAGTGACTTGTCATCAATTCCAATCTTTCTTAGAACCTTTATATTTAAAAGTGATCACTCATCAATCCATGTTTCTTGAGCTGACCTTCTTTCCTCTTAAAGGCATTACTACTAAATATCTGAAGAGAACTTATGTATGCTTCCTGATTGATGCCCCTCTCCTTTGGTAGGATGGAAGTGTTGTGATGGTGGAGATTTTGGTAAATTCATCGGTGTTCCACTATCACATAGCATAATCCTAGACACATAATGAGGATCTGTTACTCACAGTTGTTGAATGAATGACAAAGTGGCGAACATGAATAATTCCGTCTGATGCTAAAGTTCTTCCAAAGCCTCTGGTCTGATCATATGACTACTATATATTGCTGCTTTCTTTCACTATCTACATCTAATTCTATTATATAACACAGATATGTATGATACATCTATATGAGTGTATTTAATATGATTAAAACTTTAGAAGTAACAAGTCTCTGTTTTACATCTCTGCTCATTCTTTCCCAGTGATAACAGGGAAAGCAAATCCTTAGTTGTGGTTTTATTACTTTTTTCTAGGCTTAACCTAACACTAAAACAAAACAACACTGTTTTTCCTAAGAGAAAAAATCTTTCAAGAAGCAGTAGTGATATAATAAATAAAAAGGTCAAGAATGAACTATAAGTTATAGCATAGGAAATATGAACTCTTCACGAATTGTATTTGCTATTATTATTGTTATTATTTATAGAGAGGTTGGGGTGGCAGATTCGTTTTTCATTCTAATCAGTAGGTGGCAGCAATTTTCTTAGACCTAAGATAAGCTCAACAGTTAAGAATCCCTAGCAAGTCTAGGCCAGATGCTGAAAGAGGCCAGTTTCTTTTAGAAGTCAGGGATGCATAAGGTCACCTTTCCTGCTGAACTGTTAACTTATAACTGAAATAGAAACTGGGTAAAGTGACATCTGTTGAATGGAATGCAAGTGCAGAATTTCTAGTGATTGTGTCCATCAACTTTAGTAACCATGTTGTGTCTCATGTAATTTACACAATTGTATCTTAATTACATGCAGCAGAAATGGAATGTTATATAAGGGGCATTTGTGACTTGCTTATGTATTTCCCAGATTCTACCTACACCTTATACAAAATTGCTTAGTGTTGTGGAAATGACTATATTAAAACCTTTGTACCTTTGTGGGATTTTTTTTCACTTTCTGTGGAGGGAAAAATGAGAACACAGATAAGTAGAGTCAAAGTATACAAGGACTAGGGTCGAATCCTATTGTGACATTCTACGACACAGCTTTCCTGGGCCTGGCTTTACTAGAAATAGCTGGCGATTTTTCACTTTTTTTGTCAATTATCTTCACTGATTATAAACATGTTGAGAAAGCAAAATAAACCTTAATTTCATTTTACTGTCTCTAGTACCTCACATGAGACTTAGAGTATAATATGCACTCAACAAATGTTGATTCTTTGGATGTTTCATGGTACTTATTGGAACTTGATAATTAATGGAAACCTTACTCAACTGTGTAACACCTAGTTGGTGTTTTTTACTTAGTGCTATTTAGAGACAGGCCTAAAGAAAATATCTCAATAGAAAATTCTGTTAATAAGCCTGTGAAAGTGTATAATTTGGCTTAGTCAATTTTGTTCTTGTTTCTTAACCCCTGAGAGCCATGAAGGACACTATGATATATTCATGCTTTCATCATCAGTATCTATGGAGTTTAACTTTATACTCTAATGGTGATGGACGATGGAGATACAGTTTCTGCCTTACAAGTTAGGCTATAGCCACATGTGTGCAATCATGGCAGAAGGACCATTTAACACAGATTCTAAGTTCCCAGTGAACAATAATGTACAGGGAAACCTCAGGTGATAGTAAAAATTTTAGGGGTCAGTGAGATTCCTAAACAGGTGGAACACTTGATCTGGAACCTGACCTCAGTTGGATGCCTGAAAAATAATTGAAAGAGAGAACCAATATCTGGAAGTTGTTCTCAGACTTCCACAAGCACACTGTGATACAAGAGCATCCACAAACATATATACACAGGCCTTAAACAATATTAAAACCTTAGCAAAGATATTCTGCCAAAGGATATACATCAGAAATCGCCAATTGCAAATTTTTACTTTTATTGAAATGTTTGTTGTTGCAGAAACATAGCCATGTTGTGCTACGTGCTGAATTTTCATCTCTCTTAAGCATATTCATTGTATAAATTAGCCCCAAAGAGACTAAAACCTAATGGCTTACTTTTTTAAAAGTATTTCTTTGCTGAATCAGTTATTTTTCATGTGCTAATAATAGGTGAAAGAACATACCCTGAATAGCTTCATAAAATGATTATGACTTTAGTTTTCACAGTTAATTCTAGCCTTAGCTGGTGGAATAGAAGTGAAAAGCTCCAGTATCAACACTATGAGTTTGATGAAAAGCAATCATTTGATTATTTATACAAAGAATTTGCAAAAGAATGAATGTTCTGAAAGCCAATGTAACTGTATTTCAAGGTAACAAATATTTCCATTTTGTTTTCTCCTAAAGATCCTCATACAAAGTAGTAGAGTCTATAAATAGAAGATAGAAAGCAAGAGTAATGATGCCATTTGGTGATTAAAATATAGATTGTAGTGTAAGCCATCAAAATGATGCTAAAACCAAACAAGCTTCATCAAGTTTGAGTGAACAGACCGTCTTTGAGAGGGACAAAGAGAGTTGCTGTGGCGGAGTGGTTAAGGTGATGAACTAGAGAGGGAAGAAGTGGTAGTAGTTTTCATTGCTACTTTCAAATAACATTTGGTGGTGATCAATGTCTGGTGTGTTTTATAATGCTGCTCTCTCACTTTCCCACCATTCTTAGATCTGGGGCTTATCTGAGATGCATTGATTTCTCTATCAGTGATTTCTTCTCAATAACGAACTCATTCTTTAGTCCTATAAGATTAACTGCTTCTCCAATTGCTGTGGCCAATTTCTGAAGTTTATGGTCCATTTCATAAAGTCTTGTAAATAAGCCCTTACTTCCTTTTAATTATGTGTCCCTGCAGAATGCACGTGCCAGCATTACTTCAAATTTATATGTGAGGCTGAGAACCAGACAACCTTATCATAGGATAATTGTTTTAAATCCTAAAGCCTTTTCTTTATTAAGTTGGCTGAGGTTAAGAACAGCAAGTCTGACAATCAATTTTTCTCCTTTTCCTTCAAGACCTGGCACAAGACTATTTATTCTAAGACAGCTTCTTGGACCAACCGTGTCTCTAAATACACCTACAACCCCCCTCAGACTCACATACCAGCATACCCCAGGATATTATCTTCTATTATTTGTGTGTCCTCACTTCTAAATCGAGTTCTAACTTTAATGACATGTTTTATATACTTATGTTCTCTATTCTGCTCAGTGGTTAATAAGTCAAACTGTGGAGGTGGACTGTCAAGAGACACCACTAGCTCTGTCATGTGTTAGTGGTGTGACCTGGGAGTCTACTTAACCTACTCATGTCTCAATTTCTTGATCTGACAAGTAGAGATAATAATAGCACCCTCCTAGTAGGATTATAAGGATCAAAAAGTCAGAGTGCTAGCTATTTTATTATTATGTTTTTTGATGTTTCTCATTTCTGAATTAAGATTGTTTGAAGGCAAGATGTGTGTTCTCACTATTCACATACTTCTTGTCCGAAATGCAGTGTATCAGGTGGTACATAGCATTTCCTAAAATAATGAGCAAGACTGGGGGTGTAGTTTGCTTGGTAGAGTATTGTTTATGTCTTGAGTTCTATTAGTCTCACAGAGAACTGGGTCTGGTGCTACCTGTTAGTAACTCAAGCACCATGAAATTGGAGGCAGGAGGATCAAGAGTTCAAGCTTTATATATGCCTGGGCTGCTTGAGTCCTTATCTCAAAAATTTTAAAAGATTGAATGAAGAGTTATAAGGATTCAATGTTTATGTATTATGACCTCAATATACATAATAAGTTCACCAAACTATAATCATGAAAATAATGGATAAATAAGAAATGGCCATACTCTATGTGATTAAGATTTGGCCACTAAGAGAAACCTCTAAGAACTAACTTTAGAATTTATAGAAGCATAAAATTATGTCCTGAGCCTGATGGTACACATCTATATTCCCAGAAAGTGGGAGGTGGAGGCAGGAGGATCAGGTGTTCAAGGTTTCATACTTCAGCTACATAGTGAGTTAGAGGCTAGCCTGTGGTATCTGAGACCTTGTCTCAAAAATTAAACTGTGCACTGAGAAGCAAGGATGACAGATGCAAGGAAATGATGCTGCTGACAATAGACAAATTAACTGTCTTCTGACACAGGGAAAGAGTTAGACTTCACTTACATTGCAGAAACTGTTATGTGGAAATGGCAGGGCAGACTATCAGAATCCAGCATCAAGAACCACTTTCTAACCACCTGGCCTGTCTGACAGTTGAGTCAGCGGCCATATAATGTGGTATGGCGGGGCTCATAGGCAGCTGCTTTTAATTTATACTGAATAAATGCCAAAGTGTTACTTTCATAGTAGATAACTGAGTTGCTTGCATGGCCAATATACAGGCAAGATCATTTGTACATCCACACTGGCGAAAGGAAGGTGTGTGCTCATTCTTCCTTTCACTTCACAGGAATGAAGGGAAAGAGGAGGGCTAAAGTTATGGGTGTCATCGTACTTGTCAAGGTAATATACTGTGAGGGCTCAATGGCAGGAGAGTGGTATTTGCCTGGGCCTAGATCACTGAATAATGTGTGTCTTAGGGTTTACTATTGCTGTGAAGAGACACCATGACTATGGCAACTCTTATAAAGAAAACATTCAATTGAGGTGGCAGCTTACAGTTTCCGAGGTTTAGTCCATTATCATCATGATGGGGAGCATGGCAGCATGCAGGCAGATGTGGTGCTGAAACTGAGAGCACTACACCTTGCAGGCAACAGAAAGTCTGACTGCCACACTGAGGGAAGTGTGAGCAAAAGAGACTCCAAAGCCTGCCCTCATAGTGATCTCTTCCTTCAACAAGGCCACACCTCCTAATAGTGCCACTCCCTTTGGGAGCCATTTTCTTTTAAACCACCACAATGTGTAACTCTTAAAACAGTTAAGTCTGAGATGAAAACATAGCTCAGTTAGTAGAGTACTTCCCTAGCATGCAGAAAGCCCATGTCACTGCATAAAACTGGGAATGGTAGTGTATACCTGTAATCCCTGCACCCAGCTGGTAGAGCTAGGATAAGCAAAAGTTCAAAGTCACCCTCAGCTGCAGAGCTAGTTTGAGATCAACCTAGACTACAAAAGACCTCATCCCCCCAAAAACAAAACAAAACAAGATAAAAACCCATTTAAGTCACTGATTACCAAATTTAGATTTTACTAATTAAAAATATTTTCTTATCTTATTAACATGTTATCTTGTCAAGTAAATACACCAAAAAAACAGAACTTACATTTTATGAAAGAACCAATATTTTTAAAAGAAGGAAATAGAACATATGCTTACAATAAAATATTGAACTATTTTGGGGCTATGAACAGTACACATTTTCTACATTCTTCTCATTTCACCTTGGTCAAATAAATCCCCAGCGTGAGTTGGCATGAATTCACAAGCACACACTTGGGAACTACTATTTTGGCTTTAGTTATATTCTCTGATCATTCCGCAGGAGAGTTTTGTCCTCTGTCCCTTCCAGGCTCCCCCTAAGCCTCTTATTATGGGATTGGTATTTTAGCATTAATTCCTCAATATAGCATTTTATCTCATAGATTCCCCACCTAACTCAAAAATCTAAGAAAAGAAATATCTCCAGAAGAAGATAGGTCTCATCCTAATTTAATCATTGTGTGGGAATCTTATGAAGTTACTACTTAGCCTGTGAGCCTGTTCAGGGACACTGTCTGATTACTCTAAAGATCCTTAGAATAGTACAGCATAGGATTCATATTTAAAAGTATAACAGTCTAGAAGTTATAGATGCTATTACTAAAATAATTTAATCCATGGAGAATAGGGACTTAAGGTCTTTGACGTGTCTCCTAAAATCCCTTTGAACCTGTCTAGCATAATATACAAGGTAAAATATCATTTTTCCATTATGGATTATGTATTGAAGATGCTCCTGAGCAAAACTATTCTAAATACTTAGCACAACAAAAGAAGGACTAAAATATTTTTTCAAACTTTAATTCTGTTTCAGAAACATTGACGTACAATTGCTTGCTACTAAACTGGAGCTTGTCTACATGCAAAACCACCTTTTGAAGCATATTATCTACTAATAGAATCATAGAGTATTTTCTGGAGAAGGGAAATGACTGATCTTTGGGCTACAAAGTATAGACAGTACATTACCATTTGGATTAATGGATCCCGAGTTGCATTAGTCTACTTTTAAATGCTCAGGCTCCTATTTGAGAGTCACATTATTCAGAAGTTCCTATGATGCCTAGACATCTCGCTTCTCAATATATGGAATACTTTGTGCTTTAGTGAAAATCTCATATCTAGTAGGATTCCAAATGGACTTTGTAATTCCAAATTGTATCCACATGGTCTGATATGCTATGATAAAAAACAAACAAACAAACCCTGGGCAACTCCTCATGATGTCATTGCTTGGGGTACTGACCACACTCTCCCTCAGCTGAATCCATCCAACTTTGAGTAATAAATGCCATTTCATTCATGACCTACAGTTTGAAGATACTCCAGAAAGTTTCCCTTATATATCTTTGTCTCTCCTTTTCTACCGCCACCACAATCACCACCACTACATTGTTCTAGGCTGTCACTTGCATTATAATAAGGGGCACTTAAGGGGTTCCTCAAAGTCCCTTCTTATGTCCATAAAATGTTCACTCACAAAGGTGTTACAAGGTTAAATGAAATTCTATTGCCTTGTATAAGATTCTTATGTGGCTTCTCATTACACACAGACTGAAATAAAAATTAACTATTTCTGCAGGACCCTTTGAGATCTGAGCCCTGTGTATGTAAAGACTAGCATGCAAGGTGAACAAAACAGATAAAAATCTCTGCTCTGATAAATTTGACAATCTGTTGCAAAGAATGTGACAATAAACAAAGCCAAAAGGTGCAATACATAACTGAAAGCCAGAAGGTCTTAAGGGGAACCCAGTCTGTAGCTTAAATGGTCATTTCTGGAGAGGAGAGCAAAGGACAAGATGAAGACTAGAGTGTCTGAGGGGGAAAAATGTGCACAAAACAAGGTGGTGATTCTTAAGTAGGGTGATCAGAGAAGGGCTCCACGCAAAGCAGCATTTTTGCTCCTCTCATTCCTTTGTCTGCCTGCACTGGGTGCCTTTCACATACTGGATTTTGTCATGTCTCCTCCTGTCTGGCTTTAGAGTCTTTGCATGTACTGATACTCCTATCTAAATGCTTCCCCTTTCCATAACCCCTTCAGGCATTGCTTGCCAAACTCTTATTTCATAGATAGAAGCTCCAGGAAGCCTTGTCTGAGCCTTCGGATGAATCAGTTGTCCCTGCCCTGTACTATTTTTTCTGTACGTCTCATGTAACGAAGTTGTATATTTATTTGACTGCTCTAATTAATATTTGTTCTGCTTATTCTACTTTAAGGAATGTATGATAGGGGATATATCCATTTTCTTCATTAAATTCACAATGTCTGGAACACAGTACTCACTAAATACATATTTGATTGAGTGATTGAAGATCAGCAAATAGGAAATAGTCATCCTGAGAGATTTATTATTCTTTATCCATTTCATTGTATTGGTTGTGATTTTTGAAAAAAATGTAATTATATAGTTTGGATGATCAGAATTCTAAATTCTCCAGGAAAACACTTTGGACTTCTTTTGGATTATTTTTCCCAGGGAGATATATACAAGCATCAGTGACAGATCAAGGAAATGCTCTCTTCCAAGTCGAGTTTAGTGAACTAGTGTGTTTATCGGGGTTACTTACAAGAACATAGATAACTCAAAGGCATCCCTATCATCAAAAACACAACCCCAGGCTTGAGCAATGGCAGTTGTATGTCTGGATCTTCTTACATAACTTTCAGGCAGCTCTCATGGAGAGTCACTTCTCCCCTGGCGATTGCTTACTGCTTACGTTGCCCTGGGGAAGGGCATTTCGGTTTTCTTCTTCTGAGGCTTCCTGAGCCTCAGAAGTTCCTGAGCTTCCAGAGGCTTTGGGGCTTTCCCACTCTAGAGAAAATATCTACCCAACTTCTCTAGTCCATATTAATCTCTTTTTCTCTGGACTCAAATGGAGGGCATGGTTAACCACTAGAACTGACAGCTTAAAAACTGTACATTTTCTAGTATCTAACTATACCTTAATAAAAATGGGAAGGGTTAGTTAACACACACATGCCAAAATGTATTTTTAAACACAACATGTTAAAATTATTGCCTACAGGGGAAAGGGTTGGAAATGGGATAATACTTAATGAACTAATTAATTAATAAAACTAGTAACTAATTGTAATTATGTGTCATGAAACAAAAGATAAAATTAACTGTATCTGAAAGATAAACATATTAAAACACAAACATATGTATACTCCCCATCCAAAAAGGTCAATAGGACTGGTTTGGCAATTTGTATCACATCTCACCCCACACATTGATTGTTCAATGTAACTTATTTACTTTCCTATTAGTAGACACTTCGGAAGTGTGTAAAATAAGCTGGACTTGTCAAGCTAAAAAATAATTCAATGTTCTTGCTCAGCAGAATCAAAGATAATGGGACCATGGCATGTGCTTTTTACACTCACTGTAGTGTGATTGAATCTCCCCTGAGGGAATCTGTTCATAATCAAGATATTTCTGTGACAGGGGAGTATTTGTCTCAGATATATTTAGTCATGTACTCAACTACAGTTGGCTTTTACAAGAACTGACTTTTGTCTTCACAAGAATCCCATACATCCTTTGCCAAGGGCAAGTCAAACCTGCTCTGTTGTCTAGGTCCTTTTCATTGTTGTCTCTTTTCCTTGCCCCCTTTCTCTCCCAGTGTTCCTCTTGGGATTTGCTAAGTTGCTTGAATTTCCATACTAACTACTTACTAGATTTCTGACAATGTAAATGTTCGGAACCTTTGGTTGCCTTTGTGCCCTGAATCTGGCCTGCTTAGCTGGTTCTCCGGCCTTTGGCTCATGGCTTCTTGTTTTCATTCCAGTTGTCAGATGCTTGCATCAGCCTTCACTTGGGCTCTCAGGCCATCCAGGTCCTTCCCCAGGACCACCTGACTCCTTTGCTGACTCTTCTCTGTCACAATTGTATGTCACCCTTCCCTCTTGCATCCACTGACATATAATCCTCAAAAGTGACAATCTAGAACTCCCTCACCGACCACATACCAACAACCAAGGACAGAAGTTTATATTTTGAAGCAGTGTCAGCATGATTCCATAAGTTGTTGAGAGGCTGACACAGGATGTGGCCTCTTAGCCTAGATGAACAATATTGCCACTTACCAAATGGGAAATAATAACAATAATTACTAAGAAGGGATTTTTATGAGTGCTTAGTGCCCCAGGGGCCAGAAGCCCTTACTGTCACATGGGAGCCAGAAAGAGCAGAGGATTTGGCTGAGAAAGAAGGTTTTAAAAGGTCGGGTCATACTGACAGTTCTCATTCTAATCTTGGTCGAGGAGAAAGAATTGCATTGACTTTCATAGTGAAAAATATATTTTCCCTTTGTCAAGGCAATAGGATGAGGAAGGAGGGCAAGGCAGCGAATAAAAGAGAAATCAATTAGGAATCTCAGAGAGTTAATAGAATATGCCAGTTGAAACCCTCCAAATTGCACATTTTTTCATTGATAGAGAAGATTTACAGAGGTCCAGAATTCACATTAGCATTAATGAGGATTTTACAGGTAAATTCCCAGAAAATCCAAAGAACCGTTAATCCCTTACACCTGGATGCTGCTCTGCGCCATACATTTTCACCCCCAGCTTTTTATAATACAGTGGATATGAAAAAATTCACAAATTTGGAAATTTCCTATCCAAATGACATAAATTAAAATGAAGACAAGGTGTTTACAAGAACCTCCTTGCTTCTATGTGACAGCAGAGGCACCAACACCAGCCTTGTTATTAGCTGCTTTTGGAGATAAGGTGTTATGTAAATCTGAAGTACAGTTATGTTATTATCACTATATGCTGTTGAATTTGTGAAATCATGCTGATTATTGGTCTGATGTCTCTGCAGAAAATTATAGCTATTATCAGCTCTTGGGATGAAAGAGGGGTTATCAGCTGCCTATTGCAATTCCTAGTCCACATGGAAAAATAATAAAGTATTTGAATATAATAAAGAGGACACTAAAATGCTTTCTTACTTCATTGGGAAGAATGAGTAGTGAAAAATATGAACCACAGGTGAAATTATAAGGAGGACGATTTCAGAACAGCATTAAGAAAGCATTTTAAAGTATTAGATGTGGTCTACATAGATGGGGCTGTTTTGGTCAGTAATGAATTTCCTGTTAATAAATGGTATTCAAATGGAATAATAATTTACTAACAGTTGTTATACAAATGATTTATATATTATCTAGAATAACTTCTTTTTATTAATATAAATTCATTGTGCAAATGGTGCAAATGGTCTCATGGCAATTTTATACATACACATGATGCATATTTACCTTATGCAATATCTGTTCTGTTCTTACCCTCCTTTGACTCCCACCACCCTGGTCCACTTCCTTTGCCACACTCATCATTTTCCCATGCTACTTTCATGCCCCCGACCCTGCCTGCAGATTGTACATATGAGTGAAAATACGAATTCTATGTCTTTGTTAAATTGGTTTATTTCACTTAAAATGGGGTGGGGGTTGGTTCTATCCATTTCCCTCCAAATGTCAAATTTGACTCTTTATGACACAGGTTGAATAAAAGTCTGCAATGTATATACACTACATTTCATTGATCCACTCATCCGCGGATGGGCACATCATCCATATTCTGGCTATGGTCAATAGTGTCACAGTACGTGTCACAAACTTCTGAGGTTTTATTCAGCTCTGATTTTTTTAAGAAAATAATTCAGGGCATTGGTTTGGAGAGAAGGAATAGAATTTTTACAGTTCTCACTGTTTATGCAATGTCACAGCCAAGTGCAGTGGCACTCATCTCTAATTGCAAAACTTGGGAGGTCTAGACAGGAAGATTATAAATTTGAGGCCCGCCTGAACTACATAATGATACTTTGTATCATAAACCAAGGGCTGAGGATATAGGTCAGTGAAAAATCGCCTGCTTAGCTTGGACAAGTCCTTGAAGTCCATACCCAGAACCAATAATATACTCTTTCCTATTTTTAAGAAACCTTATTTAGAAATAATTACAGGTTCATAAAATTTCCAAAATTGGTAAAGAAGTCCCATGTATCCTTTTATTAGTATCTCTCAATGGTCATATCATCCATAGTGGTAGTAAAATGTAACAATGATGACTCTTACAGCATTTATTTTTTACTAAAACAAGTACCTCCCTCAAAGAGTCTAGGCCCCTAAAGAATGTTTTGAATGTTTCTATTATTAAACACAGTCACAGGAATGGGAACTGTTTCAGGGATGGCTAGTGTGAGCTCTCTCTCTCTCTTTCTCTCTCTCTCTCTCTCTCTCTCTCTCTCTCTCTCTCTCTCTCTCCCTTCTCCTCCTCCTCCTCCTCCCTCTCCCCTCTTATGTGTGTGTAAGGGATTGAGAAAGAAACACACCTGTTACCTAGTTATCTAGCATGCCACATGCTTTTTCACCAATGCTTTTTTATTTTAGCCTCATAAAAACTCAGGTATAAAGACTTGATTATCATTAAAAGATGACAAGCAAGTTTTCAGAGCAAGAGCTCATACACAGGTTTAACTGACCTAACACCTTCCACTTCTGCTGATATGAGAAATATTTCATTATTAATAGGCATTTTACATACAGATTTTGGTAAAGGTGGCAGTTATAAAAACCTTCCCCTTCCCCAAGTTGATGTAAGTAATGATAATGACTTAAATCTACTATATCAAGGAAATATTTTTTTAATTTTATTTCTTTATTATCAAAATGACATTACCCATGTGCAGAAGGGGCCTTGCTATGTAAGTTGTAGTTTATATAAAGCTATACTTATTTGAAAAAAATTAAATGAGTAGTCTTTTTACAGATTTGTTGTTGTTTTTTGAGACAGGTTTTCTCTGTATAACAGCCCTGGCTATCCTGGGATTGTCTTGTAGACCAGGCCGGCCTTGAACTCACAGAGATCTGCCTGTCTCTGCCTCCTGAGTGCTGGGATTAAATGCACATGCCACCACTGATTGGCATTAAAGATTTTTTTTTTAAAAAAATTATAGATTCACATGCAATTGTAAAGAAGAATACAACACATAACTTTTGTCGAATGTTCTTTAAACATTACTTGTAAAACTGTAGCACTACATAGTACTTTAGTATAGCATCCAACCAGGAAATTGACATTTATTTTTTTTCTTTTCCCATTATGTATGTATGTATGTATTTATTTATTTATTTATTTTTCTATTATCAGCAATTGAGTAAAACCAAAACTTATTATAAGCCACAGTCATCCTAGGGTCCCCGCTGCTATATAGTCTCCCTGGTTCTGTGGGTTGCAAAATTGACATTTATATAATCTATCATTTTCATTTGGATTTTGCTGGTCTTACATGTACTCATTTCTCTGTCTCCGTCTCTTTCTCTGTACGTATTTAATTCTGCATATTTTCCACATATACCCCTATGGCCACCAGCAGAATCAAGTTATAGGGTTACATCACCTCAGGTATCTTTTTTGCTGCCAAGTTGTAGTTACAACATACTCGTGTGCTCTGCATTCATTACCTCCTGATAATCACTATGATCTTCTCTATCTCTATAATTTCATTTCAAGAGTGTTATTTAAATTAAATCATATTCCAGCAGTGGTGGCGCACGCCTTTAATCCCAGCACTCAGGAGGCAGAGGCAGGCAGATCTCTGTGAGTTCAAGGCCAATCTTATCTACAAAGCAAGTTCCAGGACTGGCAGGTCTACACAGAGAAACACTGTCTTCAAAAACAAAACAAAACAAAAATTAATTAACTAATTAAATCATATATTATAGGCCATTTTTATAATTGGCTATTTTACTTATAAAATTTTCCTGGAGATTGAACTAAGCTGTCATTTATGAGTAGATTATGTATTTTATTGCTGAGTAGAATTTCATAATATGGATATACCATGGTAGCTTAATCATTCATGTATTTAAGGAAATCTGGGTTGTTTTCTTTTAATTCGGTTCTCTATTTTTTTTTTAGAAAACATATTTATGTGTGTGGGTGCCTTTCCTGCATGCATGTCTGTGAACCACATGCATACCTGGTGCCCATGGAGGCCAAAAGAGAATTTCAGAACTTCTGTAATTGGGGTTACAGGTGGTTATGAACCACCATGTAGATGTTAGTCCTCTGGAAAAGCAGCCAGTGATATAAATCACTGATCCATCTCCCCAGCCCCAAACAAAACTGTTGTAAATATTAATGTACAGGATTTTGTAGAGTATATATGTATGTATGGGGTGTGTACATGTTCATTATGAGTGTGTGTATGTGTGTGTGTGTGTGTGTGTGTGTGTGTGTGTTACAAAGTTCAAAAGGCAACCTTGGGTGTCATTCCTTATATTCCTCATGTTTTGACCAACATTCATTCATTCATTCATTCATTCAGTCATTCATTCTCTTTTTTCTTGAGACAGGGTCTCTCACTGGCCTGGAGCTTACTAAGTAGGCCAGAATAGTTGGCCAGGGAGCCCCATGGATCCACTGTCTCTGCCTCCCCACTGGTGAGATTACAAGCAGGTACTGCCATACCCAGCTTTGTAAAAGTGTGCATTCTAAGACATATTTCCTCATGCTGGAAAGGTAAGCCCTTTATAGACTGAAATATCTTGCCAGTGTTTGTGTACAGATTTCTAACATGATCCTAACTATTTCTCTAAGATAAATGTCTAGAAGAGCATGGACTTAATCATGTGGGAATTGCACATTTAATTATCAAAATCTTTAAGACTTTGTTATATATTCTTTTCCAAAGTGACTCCGCTATCTGCATTAACAGTCTTTTACTGAGTGATTCATTTCATGCTAGCCACATTTCTGATCCTGTGTTAAGTATTTTACATGTATTACCTCATTTAGTCTTCAAAGTATCCATTTTAACCTTGAGAAAATCAGGGTCCAGAGAAGTTAAATGGCATTTAGCTAGAGAGTAGTAGAGGTAGACTTGAACCAGTGTCATTCTGTTTCTAGAAACCATGTAATCTTAACAATGATTTACCTTAACTGCTCATTTCTAGAAAAGTCCAAAAATGAGGGTAATGAGCACTTTTTGTTTTTAGAAAATACATTCTATGTGTATGGGTACCACATAGCAAATAAGCAAGACAGAAAGCATATAAGAAAGTACTAGTTTGATATTCAGACTTTAAGAAATCTCCTGGGATAATGACGAAAGCCGAAGGACCAGTTTCTGAGGTGGAAAGCTGAAGGACCAGTTTCTGAGGTGTTCATTGGAACATACCCATTCTGCTATTGTTGAACTGGAATTCATACTAGTAGTCTGACTGAAATAGAATGGGAAGAACAGTGATCATGTTATTAAAGTACCTGAGCTCACATTCAGGCCTTCTCTCCAGATTTGTGACCCTTAGCAAGTCACTTCACCTCAGGGCAACTCAGTGACATGCTATCTGTGAAATAACACCTTTTCACAGGGACTTTGTGAAGACAGATAAGCCAATGGATGTGCATGTACTTTGTAAACTCTAAGTACTATATATTTATAAAGGGCTAATATTGTCACCACTTGAAGTGATTTATTAGTACTGCAGATATCACCCCACAATAACTTGAACATGCAAAGAAAATCAACTTGTAGAATTGTCTCTGTCTAATCTTGACTTTTCTTTGAGTCTACCCAACTCAACTGGGAGATGGGTAGAAGGATACTAAAAGTGTACATACCCAATTTGTTTTAAAATTCACTCTGATTTAGTAATCAAACCCAAGGATTAACAATCTTTTACTAAAGAGAACTGGATAATAAATAGTTTACGATTTGTAGACCCTATGTTCCTGGTTGCAAGCACTCATCTCTGAAAGCTATCATGTATCTATTGATGATGTATAAACAAATGTTAGAATTATACTTTATTTACAAAAATGGGTGACATTTGCAAAAATGTAATTATACTTTATTTACAATTATGCCTCACAGGCCATAATTTCCTGAAGGCCCATTTAAGTGGCCCCTTTGGTTTTTAGTTACTCTACCATAAAAATGCTGTCTCAGAGAAATATCACCTCACTCATTTTATAAGATTGTACCTAGGTGTATAGGAAAAAGATAATGGACCACTAGATGTTAAAGGGAAGATGGTGTTATAGGGCATAGCTTCTGTATAATCTTCTTGCTATTCTGGTGGCTGTGTGATATCTCTTGGCATCTGTTTGCTGCTTGCTTTACTGATGTTCATAGTTGAACATGCAGTCTCATTAGCCGTGATTTGATTTCCTTTCCTTTGATTGGCCAGAGCCTGCTAATATAGTCCAGCTGCCTCTGCTTCCTCTCAGCCTCCACTGCTCATGGACTCTGGCTCTGTAAGGTGTGACTGGCTGGTGTCTGCAGCAGGATCCTTTATTTGGAACTGTGGTTCTCATAACAAACTCAGTGGCTTTCATGGACAATGGATATTCCTCGTGGAAATTAAGGGCAGATAGGGAAAGCCAAACTTCAGGTGTCTCTCTGCCTCACTAAAGAGACATCAATGTAGCTGACCCTGTACTGGAATTTACAGAGAAGGCTAGTTTGCACTTTGTGTTCAAGTGGCAAATGGTCTTACTTTCACTTGTTTTTCCATGCAAACTTAGTTTCCTTTCCTGCTTTCCCCTTTTATCTTCCTCTTCCTACAGTTCCACAAGACTGGAAAGGTAGAATTCTTGTGTACCTCCCTAAGATTATATTTACTGTGTCATATAGTTGGTTTAACTTTCACAGAGAAATGGATGACTTTTCTAAGTCATTTCATGAGATTGATCCTTCAAACTTTGTCCTTAATTTGCTAAAGGGGAATAAATAATTTTTTTTGTTTTTCAATCTCTCTCTCTCTCTCTCTCTCTCTCTCTCTCTCTCTCTCTCTCTCTCGTGCACCCCCTCTGTATTCATCCATGCTTGCATGCATGATTGTTTCTTTCTCTATTGCTGTCTGTGTTGTCTCTTTCTTATCCTAGAGCTTACCATTTAGGCTGGACTACTGGCCAATGAAACACTGGTGTAGGGAAAAGGGGCTGGCTAGAGAAACCCAGGGAAGGATGGCTCTGTCCCAATTGCTAATCTCTTTGTTACACATTGTCCATCTACTATTAAACCTACTGCTTAAGGCAAACTAAGGTATATGCTAAACATTCAAGAAGGCTAAAAAAGGAATGCAAATTTTTTAGATGATTGTTTAACCTCTTGTTAGGGTTGATGTGACTATGAGAGGCAGTAAAATTTAGTGATTAAAACATAAAATGTGAAGCTGTACATATCTGGTTTAAGTCTTCATATCATTGCTTGCTGGCTCTATGATTGGGTAGTTGTGTTACTCCTTAATGCTTCAGTCTCCAAAACTATACAATACAGATACTGGTAGCATTTAGAATGAGATTAGATTGAATATATGAGAATTAGATTAGAGTGAATATATAATCAATATATGGTAACAGTGTATTTTTCTTGTTTGTAACCCAGGTATACCAATTAAACAAATGATCCCTTAATGAATCTGGGTCATTACATAAAGATCTAATCTCGGCATATGGATCCAAATTCATTTCCTCTGAGAGAAATAGAGGAGGAGGTATGCAAACCCCAGTTGGCCAACACTACTTGGTAGTCAGAAGAAAGCAGAAAAGCAGGAGAGGGGAGTGTCTGAGTTTTTCTTCTTCCAGATGTTTACTTTATCTGCCAGAAGATAGAAAGGGAAAAGTCTAACTAGAAAGGAAATGCAGAAGAAGCAAAGTAGAGTAGCTTAGAAATTGGAGAATTCAATTGAACTGATGTGGAAGACAGTTGCATAGTTCTCCTACAACACTACCATGCATCCTGGTTCCACAGCAATTAGAGAAGACCACTGTGATTTTTGCTCAAAATCAAAGGAAACTGGAGGCTGTTGACCACATGAAGTCCAGGCAGGATAGTTACACACAGCTATTCCATGGAGGCACATGAGAGAATTCCAGCGGAAGGAGTGTTTGATGTTTTGCAAATAACTCTTTGCCCTGGGAGAGGTGTGGGGTAGGTCAGCAAGGGATAAAATCATATTGATTTGATTTGTTGTATTATCTGTGTATATTGAAAGAAGGATGAAGAATTGTCTTAAAGATTGAGCACCAATAAAATTTTGCTACTTATGTGCTGCCTTGATTCTGTCCTTGATACTGACAACTAGTTTATAACAGGCAAAAACAGTGTCTTGCATTCAGCATCTTTATTTTCATTAAAATTATTTCTGGGGTTGTGAATTGTGGTACATATCTACTGCTCTCTGCAGCAAAGGTATGGGGTCATGGGAATAAGAGCTGGAAAAAATACAAGATGAAAAGTCAAGTACCTAAGGTATTCCATTCTAACCTTGGGCAGAAGCCAGCTACGGAATGTGGAAGGTAATAAGGGGAACTGCAGTGTGTTTTACAATGGGTTGCCTTGCAAGCCATGCTGACAGTGGGCTGTCCTCTTACAATTCTACTTATCTATAGCTCTCCAATCCCGACCAAATGCTACTGAACAAGTATTCTGACAAGTTGGAATGAGAATACATCACATTGATTAAAACTCATTCTAAAATGTCTGTCTTCTCCTAGTAATTAAGAAAGGGTTGGGAGAATGGGAGGTCTTTTAATATTTACTGAGGTTTAGCAGGTAGATGGGCAGATGGGAATGAAATACACAACTTGTGATAGGATCATAAGGGTAAGAGGAATTGTAAGACTTAGAGTCTATAGCTGACTCCTGATGTTTAAATAAATCTATTCTTCTGGCCAGTGTCTTGGGCTCTCTAATTCTTGATGCCTTTGAGAGTAGCTAGCTTTCTGCCATGGTTCGTAGAGAGTAATATATTCTGACTAAAATCAGACACGTCTATCTCTCTTGCCCAATATTTCATTTGACAAAAGCTACTCCTTATATAGACAGATGGGACCACAGCAAATACACAAAGGTCTCTAACAGTTAGGGACAGCTGCTTCAAGTAAATGCAGTTTGCAGATGGTGAAGGAATGCCAGATTATACCAATTTTCCTGAAGTGCTTTTGAAAGGCTTGTAGAAATGCAGATACCTCTGTCATGTTCCAGAAACAAGTATAATGCCAAAGTAATAGACCTGAGTTGTCTCTCTCTTCTCCTCTCTGTCACCCCACTTTTATGACTCTAGTCTTGGTGAGTATTGAATAATAGTCCCAAAGGCAAAATACACCTCAATTAGAGAGGCAATCTGCTTGTTAATTCTAGATCTTGTTAAATGGTACCATGTTTTATGAGTTTTTAGGTACCAAACCATGGCAGAGCACCCAAAAAGAAGCCAACCTGGAGGACTATGCATTGTACTACGAACTATCTATGACTTCAGCTCAGCACAATGGTTTGGTCTGTGTGCAGAGTCCCAAGGCACAAGTTCTATTCTTAGTTTAATCATTTAGTTTTTGCATTTGGAGTGAAAAAAAAATCTCTTAAATGGGGGCAGGCAAGTTTACAGAGGTAACGTGGTAATGTCAAAGAATCAGGTAGTTAAAACAAGTGCTTTAAAGAAAATGTATAATATATATTACACATATATGTCTATCATACACACACACACACACACACACACACACACACACACATATATATATATATATATCAGACACTGGAGTTAGTCTCTTTACTAAATTGTTTACTAGATTTCCTTTTAAAAATACTTAGATGGCATTTGTAAGACCAAATGTCACTCTAATTATACCATACCAGACTTCTAACCCTGAGTATGTTATCTGAAATACATGAAGGGATGCTTGCTTCTAGAGTTTACTGAAAGTTTTACTTTGGTTTCTTTCCTCTTGTATTTCACCTTTTTGATGTTAGAATTGTGCTTCTCAAAGTGTGGTTTCTCCACCACCTCTCCTCAAGTTACTCTTTTACTGTGAGCTATTGTCCTAAGATTCATATCTGGTGAAGATATGAAAATTCAAATCTGAATTTTTCCCACCGAAGTTTGAGACCTGGAATATTAAGTTGGGTTAGAGCAGAGGGAAACTGGTGAATTCTTTTTTTGTGTGTGAGGGGAGGATCAGTCTGAATCTCAGTGTCCAGAAAACATACATCCTAAGCAGCACATACAAGTTCAAATTCCTCCCTCTTATCTCTTACTACAAATGTGGACTTCCTTCTCCTCTGCAAATTTACCTTTGAAGAGGGAGAGGATCAAACTGTACATATGCTTCCTTTCAACAGATTGTTATGTGCAAACAGGTGTTTTCTTTACTCTCTCTGTGTACTGAAAGCTAGTTTAAAACTATGGCATCAAAGTCAGAGACAGGTAGACATGTTTGCATCAACAGTGATCCTCAAACTGTGGTACCCAGCCCAGTAGTATCAACATCACCTGGGAGTTTGTCAAATATGCAAATACTCAATACCCTGCATCCAGTAGACCTACGGAATCACAACTTCTTGTGGGTTCAGCATTCTGTTTTAACAAGCTCCCGAGGGATTCTGAAGTATGGTGAAGTTTAAGAACTACTGCCTGAAAGCATTTTCTAGCCCCAAACTGCATCCTCTCTAAGCCCAGAGGCGGCTGGAGCAGGAAAGTGGTAGTTGATTTAAGCAGGAAAATAGGGGCATCACAATGTAGAAATAATTATTTAATTGTAAAAGTCTTATTTAGAGTGTCTGTGCCCGAGGGAGAGCAGACTTAAATAGCAATTCTCCTAAAAGTGACTATAAATATTAAATCTATACAATATGCACACGCAATTTCAACATCCAATTGCTTATGTATATATGTATACATTTAGATATATGCATCTATATATGCAATTAAAGTCATCATTTGTAAGCAACAGGAAAAGAGCAAACACATTTAGGCAACAATATAATTGTAAGCAATAGCTATTGATGAAAATGAAGGCATAGGAGCAAACATGAAATATATACCAATCAGCAAGTCCACATGATATGCATTTTGGGATCTTGAGGGAATTCACTAACGATTTCAGTAGGACACTGACAAGCAGAAAACCTGAAAAAACTCACTTGGGTATGCACTTGTTTTGCCTTGTCAGCATTCTAAATAATGCAAGTGTATCCACTATATCCCTTCTACCCCACCACCATTCCTCCCTCCCACCCGTGAAAGAAATCACTCTATTTGTAGATGTATATGATACCATTGTCAACAGAATATACCTTTAAAATGTGCTTTTTAATAAACGGGATGTCCTGAGCATTGCATACTGTACCCTTGCCCCTGGTGTGTAACACATGGAAAACTGGGTTCACCAGGCCTTCATGGGGCAGCTGGGGTTGTATGGCCTTCAGCTGCTGAGATTTATTCTCCTACTAACTGGCAGAAGGACTGGCAAGTGCAAACTGGGAGTTTTCTTACAGGTAAGAAGCCTGAGAGCAACTGACGTTGGAGAACAAAGGACCAAGTTGGGTTGGTCTTGTAGTCAGACCCAAGACTGAGGAAGGCAAGACACAAATTGAGAGGATCCCTTTCACCAACTTGCTGAATCCTCCACAATGCCACACTCCCAATCCTAGCTCTATGCTATAGTCTCATTGCCAGCCACTCAGTTCAGAAGTTCCTGGGAACAAGGGTAGGTACTTTTGTGCAACCCACTCTGGAAATAAAGATCTTCAAGTGCATTTTAGTTACAAATGTGGTGATGGGTAATTCCAAAAGGTTCTGGATATGTATTTGAAGTAGTAATATTTTTGTACTGGATACATTTATATATATACTAAATATTCTTACCCAGATTTTCTTATATTTCAATGTATGTTCGCCTTTAACCCCTCTCTATATTGTACTCTCCAATTTTTTTATCCATATTCACATATAAAAAATCCAAGTTATGTTTGTATAGAGCACTTATGTCAGAGCAAATGGAAGTTAGTGAAAAGATTACTAAAAAGATTACTATAGGTGATAATGGACCTGGGTCATTGTTCATGTACTACTCATACCTGGTCTGATTATTTCAGAGACAGCATTTGAGCAGAACTTATTTTAGTCAGTTTCTCACATGTAAAATATAGGCATTGAATGATATGACCGGCAATATCTGTATTGACCTCTCACATTCTGTAGTGTGCTCATAGTAGTTCCTTAACATACAAGATTTTATCGTTTGTTGTATTAACTCATTTTTAAAGATTTATTTCAATTTCTTTACGTGTATGTGTATGTGTGTGTGTGTGTGTGTGTGTGTGTGTGTGTGTGTGTGCTCGTGTGTACCTGCGGAAGTCAGAAGAGGGCGTCTTATCCTCTGGAGCTGGAGTTGTAGAAGGTTGTGAGCCACCCAATGTGGGTTTTGGGACCTGAACTGGGGTCCTCTGGAAGAGCACTAAGTGTTCTTTTTTTTTTCTTTTTTGTTTATCGAGACAGGGTTTCTCTGTGTAGCTTTGCGCCTTTCCTGGAGCTCACTTGGTAGCCCAGGCTGGCCTCGAACTCACAGAGATCCGCCTGCCTCTGCCTCCCGAGTGCTGGGATTAAAGGCGTGCGCCACCAACGCCCGGCGCACTAAGTGTTCTTAATGGCTAATTCATCTCTCTAGCCCTTGTTTTGACTCTGTAATAATGAACAATTCAGGTCTGTGATGGACAAACCACATTTTGCTAGGCCACGAAACTCAATTTCCTATTCAAAGATGGAGTGTAGAAAAAAATTGCCTTCTGAGTGAGCAAAACCACTTTCCTAGAACCCGTGTTGGAACAGAGTCCTTTTGTTCTCTACCTTTTAAGAGTTTTATGCAAAAACTTAATTAAGAGATTTGGAACATAATCTTTGTTTACATAAAAGACCTATTTATCATACAATATAAATGAGACTGATTTCAATGCAGAGGAAAGCCAGTTTGATCTTCATTGTTTGTATCTCAATTACCTCATCTGTCAAATAAGGATGCAGTCATCAAAGGGTTCTTTCTCATTCAAAATTGATGTAGAAGGGAAGGATACAAAGTTAAATTAACAGTCATACTTTTACCTAATCATATTTTAATTTAAAGCTAAATAGTTACTAAAAAATTAAATGTGCTTTTAAGTCCACATTGTTTATAATATCTCCTTAGAAAATTGAAAATGCAAAGCTTTCCCTTTGCAGAGTACTTTTTCCTACTTCAGCACCCTGATGCATCACTTCTGCCCTTAGCTCACTGGGAAGAGCCATAGCAAAGCTCACCTCAACTTGAAAGGCAGCTGGAAAGTATAAAGGAATACATAAGTGTCTGTTTGGCATAAATAGTTTCTACTGTAAGTTTCAATCACAATTTTTTTTCATTTTTTTTCATCACAACTTTAACAGATCATGCTATTCCTGGCAGTGTTTCTCAGAATCTTTTCCTCTATTCTTTCATAAGTTTTTGCAAATATCCAAGTAGCTGCCTGGAATCATATTTTTTGCATAAAGAACTTATTTAACATTTTTGTACTTGTGCTAGCAACAATTTCTCTTAGCTTTTGTCTGAACATGCCTTTATCTTTCATTTCTGAAAGATGTTTTAAGTGAATGTAGAATTTTTGGTTGCTAGGGTATTTTTTTATTTCGGTATTTCAATATCACTTCATTGTTTTCTCAATGGCATAGCACTTACAGTGTTTAAAATATGAATACAGCACTCCCAATCCACCTGCGTTTGTAGCTAATATATTCCATCAATACCTTCATTTTGTTTTCCAGTGTAGTCCTATCAAAGTATTTAAATAATGAAATATCACTTATAGTATTTTAGTTACTGTATCTTTCTTCTGTATATCAATTATAGATATATTTTCAGTTTAGGCATATGAAGAAGTTATAATATCTATGAATTTAATTTTGGAATGTTAGAGTGAACATTATACATTTTATTGGAAAAATGGTGTTAATTTGGTGTCTTGAAAATTATAGTCATAAAATTATTAATTCAGAAAATTTAGTTTTAGTTTTCCATTTGACCTCAGCAGCTTCTGGACTTAACTACTCTTTGACACTTGTCAGTCCTTATTGGCATCAGTTACACCAGGATTGGTATTGTATTTTCTAAAATTTTTACAAGGCATAAATATCATGTTCACAAATAATGAACTGAAACTTTAAAAAGGAAAACTTAAGCATTAGGCAAACCAAACAAGATAAGAACAATTTCCTCACATCTTATTTGTGGCAATTTTTTGTTTTACATTTTTTGTATTCATCTATTTATTTTACATCTTGGCCTAATCCTCCTCCGATTCTTCCCTCCTACTTCCCCCTCAATCCCCCAGACTCCCACCTCCCAATCCCCTCCTCTTCCATCTCCATCCAGGAAATGGCAGGTCTCCCATAAGTATCAATAAAACATGGCATATCAAGTTGCAGTAAGACTAAACATTTCCCCATTTATTAAGGCTGGGCAAGGCAACCCAGTATGAGGAGTAGGGCCCCAAAAGCTAGTAAAAGAGTTGGAGACAGCTCCTGTTGCCACCATTAGGAGTCCCACAAGAGGACCAATGCTGTGGGATGGTCTGTATGTCAAACATGTTGCTTATTGGTCAATAAATAAAACACTGATTGGCCAGTGGTCAGGCAGGAAGAAGTATAGGCGGGACAAGGAGGAGAGAATTCTGGGAAGTGGAAGACTGAGGAGACACTGCCAGCCACCACCATGACAAGCAGCATGTGAAGATGCCGGTAAGCCACAAGCAATATGGCAAGGTATAGATTTATAGAAATGGATTAATTTTAAGATATAAGGACAGTTAGCAAGAAGCCTGCCACGGCCAAACAGTTTAAACAATATAAGTCTCTGTGTTTACTTGGTTGGGTCTGAGCGGCTGTGGGACTTGCGGGTGGCAGAGATTTGTCCTGACTGTGGGCCAGGCAGGAAAACTCTAGCTACAGACCAAGCTACACAACTGTCCTCACATTTATGCAGAAGGCCTAGGTCAGTCCCATGCAGCCTCCCTGGTTGGCAGTTCAGTCTCTGTGAGCCCCCATGAGCCCAGGTTAGTAGATTCTGTGCATTTTCTTGTGTTATCCTTGACCCCTCTGGCTCTTACAATCCTTTCTCCTCCTCCTCCTCCTCCTCCTCCTCCTCCTCCTCCTCCTCTTCCACAAGATTCCCAAATTCTGCCTAATGTTTGGCTATGGGTCTCTGCATCTGCCTCCATCAGTTGCTGAATGACACCTCTCTAAGGACAATTGAGTTAGGCACCAATCTGGTCACAGGAGACAACCAGTTCAGGCTACTTATCCGCTATTGCTAGGAGTCCAAGATGGGGTCCTCTCCATAGATTTCTGGGAGATTCTTTTGTACCTGGCCTGGAAATGACGCCACCAGCAGTTCCTCTCAGCACTCTCCCCTTCTGTTCCCCCAAACCTGATCACTCATGTTCCCATCCTGACCTGTCCTCAGTCCACTCACAAAATCTCTCCTGTTTCTCCTTCTCAGGGAGATCTGGGTGTCTGTGCCTCCATGAACCCTCCTTATTACCTAGTCTCCCTGGAGCTGTGGATTGTAGCATAGTTATCGTTTATTTTACATCTAATATCCACTTATGAGTGAGTGCATATTATGTTTGTCTTTCTTGTCTGGGTTACCTCACTCAAGATGATATTTTCTAGTTCCATCCATTTGCCTTCAAATTTCCTGGTGCCCTTGTACAACTGAGTAATACTCCATTGTGTAAATGTACCACATTTTCTTTATCCATTCCTCGGTTGAGGGATATCTAGGTTGTTTCCAGGTTCTGGCTATTACAAATAAAGCTGCTATGAACATAGTTGAGCAAGTGTTTTTATGGTATGATTGAGCATCTTTTGTGTATATACCCAAGCTGGGTCTTGAGGTAGATTGATTCCCAATATTCTGAGAAGCCACCATACTGATTTCCAAAGTGTCTGTACAAAT
>CABHPH010139612.1:0-48566 GCA_902168325.1 Peromyscus nudipes
CACGCCCTTAATCTCAATACCAACCATAGAAGACCTGGAGGTCTGTACAGATAGGTAGTGACGAGGCAGTCACGTAGTTGGTTTTACGACCAATGAGAAGGCAGAACAGAACTCTATTTAAAGGGGAACGCACAGGAAGTAGTTGCCTTTCGGAGAGGTCTCTTGGAGGGAGAGGCTAGCTGGCGGAAAGTGGTAAGACTCTTAGCTCTGACCTCTTGGGCTTTCATCTTTACATTGGCTCTGTGTTTCTTATTTAATAAGACGGTTGGTTACATCTACAGTGGTGGATACCAATGCCTGCTCTTCCTGCCTGGCAGCCCCAAGCCTACTTTCCTGACTGAGATTAGCTATTCTTTTCTTCCTAGAGACTCCTATGCTCCATGTTTGCTGTCTGCTTGTGTTTCTGCACACCAGGCCCTGGGCACCTCCCTTTTTTTTTTTTTTTTTTTTTTTTTTTTTTTTTTTTTTGCCTTTCCACTTACAATGGCATGGACGGGCTAAGGAAGAAAGGTTGACACCATCCCTTTCCAAGAACTCCAGTGCCACCGTTTTAACAGGGCCTCGTTAGCTGAGCTCTGCTGGAGGTTGCAGACATCACTGGATGACGGTTTACTGTGCATTTCTGCCTTTTCTCTGTCTGCTACTTGCATTCATTCAAAACCAAAAACGCACCATTCTCTGGACTGTGCAAGGCACAGAGATTTTTGACTGTCCTATGTTTTAAGGTGGTATTGCACCCTCTAAGCTTCTAAGCCAGTGGTTCTCAACCTTCCTAATGTTGTGACCCTTTAGTAACAGTTCCTCATGTGGTGGTGACCCCAAGCATAAAGTTATTTTCGTTGTTACTTCATAACTGTAATTTTGCTACTGCTACAAATTGTAATGTAAATGTTTTTGGAGATAGAGGGTTGCGACACACAGGTTGAGAACCACTGCAAATCTAACCAATCACCACCTCACAATGACAGCTGTGCCTGCTTATAGACCATCATCACAGCTGGCCTTGTTGATTATTATGATTATGGTGTCTGAAATGGTGTTTTTTTTTCCCAGAATGGAAAAAAAAGCTGAAAAGTTTGATGCAAGCTACAAAGGTCTGGGCAAGTGACACGAAGGTATATGAAAGATGAGACTTTATGTGCAATATTAAAACATCCAAGGTTGCTGGCGAAACTCTGCTTAGATGTATGTCTAATCAGTGTTTATTTTAAAGTGCTTGGATTTTGCCCCAGCTTTATCTATATATGACACAGTAGTTAAAAGTACCAGGCTGGTGTAGTTGACCTTCTGAGTGTTCAGTAGTCATATTTGGAGGCCTATACTGTTTGGTTGGAGGGATTGAAAGGGGCAAGTATTTTCTGCTTGTTCTCCAAGGACAACTATGTCCAGGGGACTGTGGGGCATCTATAAAACGTCCTGCAAGTGTTCAAGAAGTCCATGAAGATCCCAGGTCTATCCAAGACTATGAAGTGGAGGTCAATACAGAAGAAAATTTCCCTCCATGCCTTGCAGTGAAGCCACAGTCATGCAAGGCCATGGACTCATCCTCATGCAGATGGTTGAAGGCAGGCTGGGGAAGCCCGAGGTTCTTCTGAAGCCCAAGTGAGTCCTAGGGACCACAACCTCAACTGGCCTTAACAGTAAAAAGAAAGTGATTAATTTTGGCCACCTGGCCACCATAGTCCTAAACATTCAGCAGGAAAATATAACCAATGGCTAAAATGTTGAGTGTGTTTTCTAAAACATTAGGCTTAAATCCACATGAAGTATTGTCTAAACAGCTATTTCTCAGCCTAAACAAATGTAACACATCTTTGCCCAGTTAAAAAAATAATATTCCACAATAGAGCAGTGCACTTTAAAAATCGCATTTATTATTATTATTATTTATATGTGTGTGTGTGTGTGTGTGTGTGTGTGTGTGTGTGTGTAGGTCAGAGGACAACTTTGTGGAGTCAGTTCTTTCTTTCCACCTTTTTGTGGGTTCAAAGGATTTGAACTTGGGTCATTAGGATTGCTCAGCAAGCATCTTACCCACTGAGCTATTTGGAGGCTCAATATTGTTTTAGATATTCAATGGATTATTGAAGAATCAATGGGGATTTTTAAAATTCCTAGATTTAAAGGAAAATAGAAATTCAACATATCAAAAAAATCAACGAAATGTAATTTTTTTTCTTTAGAACACGTTAGCATAGAGTTAAAATGGAAGCCTCAGGCTTGAAGAATATATTTATATCTGACAGACAGGTATGATGGGGACCATACAAGGACTACTCAGAACTCATTAGCATAGTAAATAAGCCAATGAAACAGAAAGCAGAGTTGAGCAGACACTTCATCAAGGAGGATAAACAGATGGCAGAGAAGCACATGAGAAGACACTCCCCTCATTAAGCATTGATGATATGCAAACCAGAACAATAATGAGATATTGCTGTCTACCTACCAGAACGGCTAAAATTAAAAATGCCATTCACGCCAGTGCCAGGGAGGATATAAGTAAAGGGAATTCCCCCCATTGATAATGGCATCATAAAATAGGATAAGCAGCCAGGAAAAGAGTCCGGTTTCTTAGAAAGATAAGCATATGCCTATGGTGATTGTTAATCTGTATTGTCAACTTGACTCAATCTCAAATCACCTAGGAGATGTCAACAATGCCATCAACTAGGGACCAGTCTTCAACATATATGCTTTATCATGTCCTCTCACAGCTCTAGGAACGGACCTGATTGGGGCATCGAGGGAATGAAGAAACACACACACACACACACACACACACACACACACACACACACACACACACTGAAGTACTGGGATCAGTGGTCTGGGTTCTTGGATGGAGAAAGCACAGCACTCTGGAAGTTCAGTGTGTTTATCATATGGACTAAGCTGAACAGAGAGGTGGGGTTATCACATACAACTGAGCAAGGAGCGGGGCTATGACCTACCGATAAATAAGGAGACAGAGTTTATGGTATACACACAGACACACACACAGACACACATATAGCTATTCTTGGTAGGCGCTGTCTCTTTGGGGGATGGGCAGTCTTCAGGCTATAAACATACTTACTTTGTTCCTGTGCTAGCCTTTTCATCACTGTGACCAATACCCAAAGGACATGATTATTTATTTATTTATTTATTTATTGGTCTTTTGAGACAGGGCATCATTAATTGGACTCAGTGAGTTTACATAAATATATAAAATTATGAAAGGAGGATATGAAGTTGGGACGCAGATGTGCTGAGTAGTGGGTATGACCAAGATACATTGTATACATGTATGAATTTTTCAAAGAATAAAGAAATTGTAAAAACAAACAAAAATTACATTGAGAGTCCTGATCTTACCCACACTGGCATGTGTACTAATTAGGGCATCTATTGCTGTGAAGAGACACCATGACCAGGGCAACTCTGGAGGGCAGAAGTTCGCTACAGATGTTTTACAATCTTGCATCTAAGCTGTTAACGCCCATTGTGCAGGATACATAGACAAGGAACTTCCCTTAAGCATTCAGGAGGGTGAAACCCAGGAGGGAATTAGCATAGGGAGGATATCAAGGTCAAGGTCCGCAAGCAAGGCAACAGTTATCCAAAATGGGGGCCAGGGACCTACAGGTCCCCCTTTTACTAATAAATGAGCTTCTGACTTAGGTTGCATGGGACGTCAGCAGGTCACCTTACCCGTCATGGAGACGCCTGACCAGGCCACACAGGCGCTCTGTCTTAGGTTGGTGAGCGCCCCCGAGGCATTACCCGTCTCTGAATACTCATTATCATACAGGCTCAATGGTGTGTGAGCTGCAGAGTTAACTGCTGCCAAAGATCTCAAAGTGGCGCTGGGCTTGCAATCTGTGTGTTCGACACAAAAAAGATCATCAGAAGTCCTAACCCACCCATAGCCAGTAGGCTAAAGGCAACTGAGCCATTCAACCAGGGCAACTCTTACAAACATTTAATTGGGGTGGCTTGCTTACCATTTCAGAGTTTCAGTCCATTATCATCATGACAGGGAACACAGCAGTGTACAGGCAGACGTGGTGCTGGAGAAGTAGCTGGGAGTCCTACACCTTGCAGGCTACAGAAAGTCAACTGAGACACTGGACAGTATTCTAAGCATAGGAAACCTCAAAGCCTGCCCCCACAGTGACTCACTTCCTCTAACAAGGCCAAATCCATTCCAACAAAGCCACACCTCCTAATAGTGCAACTCCCTATGAGATTATGGGAGCCAGTTACATTCAAACTACTGCAGAATGTTATCAAGAAAACAAACAACAGATGCTAGCGAGGACCGGAAAATGAGAGAACTCTTACACACTGTGGGAATGTAAATCAGTCCAGTCACTACGGCAACCCATATGGAGGTTTCCCAAAACTCTAAAAACAGAACTACCATATGATCCAGCTATACTGTATATTCCCAACTAAACCACCATATCACAGAGGCGCTTACATATTGCATTTATTATGGCAATGTCCCAGTGTGTTTCTGTTTCTGTGATTTAAAAAAAAAAAATCATGACTAAAAACAATTTGAGCAGGAAAAGGTTTATTTCAGTTACAGTCCATCATGAAGGGAAGTCAGGGCAGGAATTCAAGGCAGGAACAGAGAGGCAGAAACCATGGAAGGAAATGGCTTACTGGCTTGATCTCCATGGTTTGCTCAGCTGCTTTTTTATACAACTGGGGACTACCCGACCATGAGTGTCATTGTCCACAGTGGGGGTGAACCTTCCCAGAGCAATCACCAATCAAGAAATTGCTTATGCCTACAGGCCAATCTGATGGAGGCACTTTCTTGACTGAGGTTCCCTCTTCCCAGATGACTCTAGCTTGTGTCAAATTGTCAAAAACAAACAAACCCACAAAAAAACAAGACAAACAAACAAACAAACAAAAAAACCAACTAACCAGCACAGGTCATATTCACAATAGCTGAGTTATGGAATCAGACCACATGTCCATCAAGAGATGAAGGACAAAGGAAATGTGATGGATACATCCAGAGTTTTATCTAGAAATAAATAAGAATGAAATTATGTCATTTCCAGGAAAATGAACGGAACTGAAGACCATGAGATTAAATGAAATAACCCAGACTCAGAAAGACAAATATGTGTGCTCTCTCACATGCAGAGTCTGGATTTAGAAAACAAAACAAAACATGAACGTAGAAAGGGGACTAACTATCTGGGAAGAGGAAGGGTCCAGCAAGGCAGAGGTGAGGCAGCAAGATGAGGTAGTAGGGATTTGGACAAAGCACATGGTACTCAAGTATATGCTCAGAAATAAAAAAGAAAACTAAACAAATACAAAAAGACCCTCAGAGAGTTTCCTTCTCCCTTCTGTCATGAAGGGACATGGTGAGAACACGTGTGCCTAAGTATGAAATTTTCAAAGACTAAACACTTAAAACAAACAAAAACTATATTGAGATTCCTGACCTCACCTCAGTTAGGATGAGAACCATCTAGAAAACAATCAATAGATACTAGTGAGGATGTGGGAACAAGGGAACCGGTTATACACTGGGGGAATGTAAATTAGTCCACCCACGTGGCGAATCTGCTAACCACTGGATCCTGGACTTCCCAGCCTATGGAACCGTGGAATAAATTGGGTATATGCCACCCAAGACATATATTTGCTATTCTTGGTTTTCCTATACTCTTGTGCAGATCTGAATTTCTATCTTGTATCATTTTCTTCCACCTGAAGGGCTCTATTGAATGCTTCTTGTATTGATTGGTTAAAAGAATGACAGTATGAGGTCTCTCAATGCTGAGCCTGTTCTAACCCCTGCCTCTCCTCTCTCCTGCTTTGACAAACTGCATCAGTGCAGGACCATGGGTTACCAGCTCTGCTCGGGCACTAACCAGGCTGGTTCCTACCCCAGCCCACTGGCTGAAACATACGTTTCATGCCCATGCAGAGATTTGTTTTCAGGAGCTAAGCTGAGACACAGGTAAGGAAAGAGAGGAGTCTTTTGAGCACGATTTAAGTAACCCTCTTTCTCAGATCATGCCGGGGGTGGGCTTGAGAGATGAAGCTGTCTTTGAATCGTTTCTGTCCTGTAAGTAAACCCAATAAAACGCATTGCTTCACCAAGTTGGACTTCGTTGGTTGCTGTACTTTGGTCCATGGTAGGCTCTCTGTCTGGGATGAGTAGACATGTATGTTGTGTCTGCCCAGGAAAAGTCTTGTCGCACAAGAGGAAATCTTCATCTCATTTCACATAGTGAGAATAGTAAAGGCTAAACTGGGTGGCTAAGCTAGGGGGTGGTGGTGCCGCACACTTTTAACCCAGTACTCTAGAGGCAGAGGCAGATGGATCTCTGAGTTCAAGGATAGCCTAGTCTACAAAGCGAGTCCCACGACAGCCAGAACTACACACAGAAACCCTGTTTTGAAAAAAAAAAAAAAAGTAAAGGCTAAAGAAACTGAGTGACATGCCTAAGGTGACCCAGCAATTTGTTGATTGAATTTATGTAAAATTGAGACCAACTGTGGTTTCCTGGTCCTGTCTGGGTCGGATTGCCAGTACAGCCATTAGAAATCAGAATCATGAAGCCTGCACTATGTATCATGATTCTTCACCAGGGACCTTTGTGCAGGTCTCAGGTCCCCTGCGCAGGCTGACTCTAGGCAACTCTTGCTGCTCAGAGTGGCTATGAGTTGTCATGGTAATGGGCTTGTCAGCTTCCCAGACAGTGGTGCCCAAGTGCCCAGAGTGCCTTGTACATGCTGAGGATCAGTGCGTGTCTTCGAATCGAGTTTCTGTTAATGAATGGCGACAGCGCCATCATGAATATTGATGGATTGAGACTCCAGCTAAGTCTGGACATGAAGCCAGGACTTCTGCCAAGGAAGGCAAAGAAGAATTCCCAATAAGCTGGATGCATTTGAACCCCTATGTAAACAAATCTGTGATTGATTCGGGGCATGGGGTACCTCTCTGTTGTCATGGTGACTCTTAGGGGGAGAAAATGATTGTTCTTTAAAAGCATCCCAGACATCAGGACTCTGAAGTAATAGCCCTTTTAAAAATTGAATCATATTAATAAGCTCTACCCAAATGCACAGTGCCTCTTTTTTTCTTTAGATGCATTATTAACTTGGCTAGCAATAAAACCTCATAAATGCAAAGTGGCCATCCAGTAAGAACCCTGCTTCCAGTGTGGGATAGTAAAGATACATGCTGGTCACTAACTCAGCAGTCCTGCTGCATAAAGAGAGACCAAGGAAAGCAGATGTGCATGAATATCCCCCTCCCCCTTTACGGGCATCTTTTGAAGTTTCAAAGAGACCTCACCTCTCCCTGAGGTGGTGTGGTATATTCACCAGAGAAGACTGCTCAGACACGGGTTTAAGCCAATAGGAAATCTTTATTAGCCAGCCGGCGACTACACTGGGTGTTTGGGATCCCAGTGTAAGCCCTAAGCCTTTCTCAGGATGAGCTTTTAAGCACAAAAACCATCTTCTGGATTGACATACTTCAGCTAACAAGAACAGTTAGTCAGAAGCAGAACAGAACTACAGAAGCCGAAAAGCAACATTGCTATGTGTTGAGACTTTCCCAGAACTATATGGACTTCGATGGGTTAAATCTTTGTTTTGGTTTTGGTAGGTGATGTTGTCTACATGCTAGGTTTTACAGCCCATACGGTACTTCTATCATGGAGTCAGTTGTGCTAAGGTCTGGGGCCTACTAAGGTCTGGGGCCCAGTTACAGAGGGACTATCAACAGCCAATGGTTGCTTGGGGGAAGGGTTCTAATTTTCTTTGGTAGTGTAACCACTGATAAGTTGCCAATGCTCCAGGAAATAATGTCCCACCAGGATCATGCAAGCAGGCCTCACTAAACTCAATGTATCACACACAGAGAGAGGTGAGAAAGTGCGAGAAGAGTGTTGGGAGGAGGGGGAGGGTAATGAGATTAGATGTGAAGATGACAAAAATTCATTATATATGCACAAAATTGTCAACAAGCAACAAAAAAATCACAAAAAAGAAAACTCACTCTGCTCTCCACTTATCTCCTCTTCTACTCATTCATCTATTTATTCATTTGCCCATTCATCAAACAATCCATGTTTACCAGGCATCGAACATGACCAGATTCTGTAGTAGAAAACCGTAGACAATTTGGAGTAGTGTCTGTCCTTATAGAGTCTAACCTTGGTTCTGCAAGTTTGGTTCCTGTATTAGTCACGGTTTTCTAGAGGAACAGAACTCATATAATGTGTGTGTTTGTGTGTGTGCATGTGTGTGTATATATATATGGGAGTTACTGTGTATATGTATACATATATACATATATGTATATATAACACACACACACACACACATATATATACACACACATACATATATAAAGTTAATAGAATGGCTTACAGGCTATGGTCCAGCTAATCCAACAATGGCTGTCTTGGAACAATGGAAAGTCCAAGAATCTAGTAGTTGTTCAGTCCACAAGGCTGATGTTTCAGCTGGTCTTGAGTACACATGGAATCCCGAAGAAGAAGGCTCTAATGCCAGTGAAGGAATGGACTTGCCAGTGAGAATGAGGGCAAGCAGGCAGAGAACAGCAAGCTTCCTTCTTCTAGGTTCTTTATATAGGCTGCCAGCAGAAGGGAAGGTGTGGCTCAGATTAAAGGTGGATCTTCCCACCTCAGAAGGTCCAGATTAAAACTGGGTTGTCCTACTTCAAGTGATTTAATTAAGAAAAAAAAAAATCCCTCACAGCTATACCCAGCTGCTTGGGTTTTGATTAATTCTAGATGTAGTCAAGCTGACAACTAAGAATAGCCATCATGGTCCCTTTCTCAAAAAACCACCCCCCTCACTTCTCATGAACCTGGTTAAGGCAGCCGCACACGGAGGCAGGCTGTCCAGGTAGAGAGCTTGCTCTTCATTCTGGAGCAGAATCCCAAAGACTTCCTCAAAGCATGCCCCTTTTACAGGGCCCGCCTTCGCATCTCTGAGATGGATAGCATTGCAGGTGATAAGCCCAAATCTCTGTCTGATCTAAAGTCTCCCACAGCTGAGCCAAAGTCTTTCCACCACATATTTCACAGGGAACTCTCTGAGGCACACATGCTTGTAGCCAAAGGCTTCTGGAGCAAACTTCAAATGTACTGAATAGTGACTACACATTAGAAGGCTTCATGAACATGCTGTTTCCAGAACTATCTGGTTGAGTATGGGGAGGGGCTTCAGGAGGTAAAATGTTGAACACAGGGAGCCAAGTTTGATTCCTAGAACCCATACAAAAAGGTGGGTACCAAGCTGGGCAGTGGTGTCACATACCTTTCTTTAATCCCAGCACTCTGGAGGCAGAGGCAGGTGGATCTCTGTGAGTTCCAGGCCAGCCTGGTCTACAGAGTGAGTTTGAGGCCAGCCTTGTTTACAGAGTGAGTTCAAGGACAGCCAGGGCTACACAGAGAAACTCTGTCTCGAAAAGCCTAAAAAAGAAAAAAAAAAGGTGAAAAAGGTGAATATGATGGCATGTTCTTAATATCTGTGTGCTGGAGAAGCAGAGGCAGGCAAATCCCCCAGACTCATTGGCCAGCTAGTTTACCATACTTGGTGAGCTGCAGACCAGTGAGAGACCATGGTCCAAAATTTAAAAAGAAAAGGAAAAATTGTGGATGGCACCTGAGGACCAACACACAAGGTTGTCTGCTGGCCTCTACATGAACACACACACACACACACACACACACACACACACACACACACACACACGGTTCTCTCTAGATTTTGTTCCTCCACTTCTGCCCCAAATTGTGATGTTGTCCAAGGATGACTCTATACCACCAGTGAGTGCATCTATTCCGCTACCACACTGGAATCCTGGTCCAACCTGATCTCCTCAGAGCTCTACCTTTGCTTTTGTTTTCCTGTTGGACTCCAATGTCCCAAAGGGGGATGCTGAGGACTGAACATTTATAGCCTCTCCAAATACATATGTAGAAACCCGCCCTTGGCCCTTGGGAACTGATCAGCCATCAAGGCCCACATGAATGGATTAGAGCCCTGACTGGAACGAAAGAGATCTAGTGAGGACACAAGAGAAAGATGTATGACCAGGACACAGGCATCCCCAGACAGCAAAACTGTTGAAGCCTGATTCTGGATGTCCCTGTTCTAGAACTGTGAGGAACTGTCTTAGTCCTTGTCATTTATAAGCCAGACAGTATACAGTAATGTGTCACAGCAGCTCAGGGACTAAGATCATGCAAAGAAACTCAGTTTACAATCCTCAGGGGAGTCTTTGCCCTGGAGGAGATGGGAATGGGGGGTGGGCTGAGGGGAGGGGGGGCGCGGGGGAGGGGGAGAACAAGGGAATCCGTGGCTGATATGTAAAATTAAATTAAATTATAAAATAAAATTAAATTAAATTAAAAAAAGAAACTCAGTTTATCTGAAGTCAAACTCTTAGGTTTGGGCGAGCTCCCCAGAACTCTATGCTCCAGTGGACGAGACTCACGAAGGATGGCTCCCGGTGTGGCTGGAGCTATGCAGAGACTGTAGCTGGTGCAGGGACATGAACCCAGAAGAAGAAAAGCGGGTGGCGAAGAACACTTGGACTTCAGAGAGATGCTATAGCCTGAGGAAGAACGGCCCCGGTCGGAGGTCTTGCCACTACAGAGGCATTTCTGCCATGGGTGGGAAGTCATCTTAGGACTATCTGGTTCTAGGCTAGGCTTTCTAAGCAGCTGAATGAGCAAGGCCTCACCTTCCTCCCATATTGTCCCTAGGGAAGGGGCTATTTGAGAAGGACAAAAAGACTCTCTGGCTGTGAGTCAGGCCCCCCGCTGAAGTGACTGTGTGTAGAATGAGCCAACCACCAAAATGCATCATTCTGAGGGAGCTGAACCCCTGCCCCTGGTCAGGCACTGGTGACTCTGAAAGGCACTGTCCATTTTCTTTTTTAAAAAACGTTTATTTTTACTTTTATTTATGTGTCTGTGTGTCTGTGTGAGCATGTACCACACGAGTGGAGTTGCTCAAGAGATACAGAGAGGGTGTTGGATCCCTTGGAGCTAGAGTTGCAAGCTGTTGTAAGATCCCCAACATCAGTGCTGGGAACTGAACTCAGGCCCTCTGCAAGAGCAGCAGGTGCTTTTTACCTCTGAGCCATCTCTTCAGCCCCTGGGTACTGTCCATTTTAGGTAGCTTGGATGACACCGACTCGATCCATATTCACGCTGGGTTGGCCAGATCCCCTTCTCACTGCAGTCTCCGGGTGTGAGAAATTGGCCTTTCCTTCCCACATTCAATATTAAAGCAAAGTTCACTTCCTGTGGGAGATGTCACTCCCATAGGTAAGGCTCCCATGTCATTTAACATTATTTACAAATTAAGTAAAAGTGGAATAATTTTTGAAAACTCAGTATTTGTGAAAGTCAAACTGTGTGATTCAAAAATTCAATTTCTAGGTATATAATCACGAGAAACAAGTAGATATATATATATGTGTATATATGGCAAAAGATTGGTTTATAATTTCATCAAAACCTTTTCCACTATAGCTCCAAACTGACAGCAACCCAATGTCCATTAGTAGAGAACAGATTTTTGAAAGGAGAGATGAAGTAGTAAGATATGCAGCAGCACGGACCAATCTTACAGATTTATGATCAGTGAAAGAAGTCGAACCCAAACAGCTACATATAAACAATATACATATCATCCCATCCACATGAAGAACAGGCTCAAATAACAGGGTCAAAGGTCAGAGTACAAGTGACCTGACAGTGAATGTGGACTGGGAAGGGACATTCGAGACACATCCTGAGGCTGGGGACAGCCTGTACCATGATCCGGACAGCAACCACTTAAAGATGGTCATGTGATTGGCAGCTTGTTTATCCAGTGCTGGGGACGGAATCCAGAGCCTCATACATGGTGGAAAGTGTCTATCCATGAGCTGGATCCTCAGTCCAAAGGGTCACATTTAATATTCATGTACTTTTATTTTTTTTGCAGTTTACTGCGTTACACTTTTCAGCATTAAAAAGAAATTAAAATAGGAAAGAGTTTAAAATGCATTTAACCCTGACCAGGAAATAGCTCTAATCCAGGAGATCAAGTGTGTTTAATTTTTCATACAGCCTTACACAGATGGGCTGAATATGAAAGAACCCAGGGGAAGCCCAGTAGAGCCTGCTGAGAAGTATGGATGCCAGAAGATTCTGTGCCCTTTGCTGTTCTGCTCAGGACTCATTTCCCAGACCACGGCCTGAAATCCTTGGTGCATCTGACCAAACTGACTTGGTTTCTGGCCCATCCAACCGTCCAGATAAGCCATATTAGTTGCTGCACACAGAATCTGCTCCACAGCAGTCCCTGCTCAAATGTGTCCATGGGCTCCTTCCCTTTAGGCGGAGACCCTGATGCCACCTTTGCTTTGGCAAAGTGGTTCTCAACCTGTGGGTCATGACCCCTACAAGGGTCAAATGACCCTTTCACAGGGGTTGCATATCAGATATTTACGTTATGATTCATAACAGCAAAATTACTGTTATGAGGTAGCAACGAAAATAATTTTATGGTTGGGGGGTCACCACAACATGAGGAACTGTATTGAAGTGTGACAACATTAGGAAGTTTGAGGACCTGCTCTAGCTGGTCTCCAACAAAGTCCTTCATTCTTCGGATCCCAGCCCACTTTATTCATTCCTTCTTCCACAGAGTTCTGATTAGAACATCCAACCCAAAGTTCTTTCCGGTACTGCTATAACATTTGCTGCTATCCAGCTACCCACCCATCTGCTCATCTATTCAACCACCCACCCACTTACCTGTTCATTCATCCACCCATTCACCCATCCATCTACCCACCTGTTCATTCAACCATCCACCTATCTACTCTCCTGCTCATTCACACACTCACCCACCCATCCATCCACCCATCCCTTTACTCCCCCACTTATTTGCATATCCATCTCCAGTCTGATGTGTCTTAACCACAGGAGCAGAGGTCACTCCTGAAAGTCAAGTTCAGCTCTGGAACACTGTCTTCCCTGCACTGGGAATAGCTTAACAATTCCTTTGACCATTCTCCACGCCCTGTGCCCTAATCCATCAGACTTTTTATTTTCTCTGAAACTTAGTAATTCAGTTTGTGATAACTTAATCATGTTCAGTGTAATTTTTATCTTGTGAGAGAGGAGAACGTCTACTCTGTTGGAGGTGCTTTAGATCCATTATCTCATTCATAGTAAAACTTCGAAATGGATATATGCCCATTTACCCATGAGAAAACTAGCATTTGAGGACGTTAAGCTAGTGAATGCTGGACTGGGGAGTGAGGTCCAGCCATGACAGTTTAAGCCATTTCCTAAACACGTACTCCTTTTCTGGTCTGCAAAATGCTAGCGGAAGTCACTAGATGGCATTGTGAAGTAACTGCTAGCTTGGCTTCCTTGCAGGGATGCTCGTGGAACGCTGCATCTACAATCCCCATATTCACCACCAGGGGGCAGGTGAGGGAAATAAATGACTCAGTGCCATCCAAGACCAGAAAGGAGGGAGCCTTGTTCACCTGGAAGCTGAAGAAGACAGCGACCACTCTCCGATTCTAAACACTACAGATTCCAGACACGGTTACTGAACTCTTCTTCACATGTACTAAAACACTGAACCTCAACTTCGGATCTTTCCTGTGACTTAATAAAGAATCTCAGCATGGTTGGTAGAAAACACAGAATTCAGTTTCTGGCTTGGGCAACAAAGAACACTCCATTACTTCCGGCTGGACAGGTGCTCTGCGTGCATTGTCTCATTTCACCCTTAGGGTCTTAAGAGATTCAGACTGTGAAGTAACTCACTCACATTTATAAAGGGAGCTAGGAAGTCGGTCCAATCTGCCCGACTTCAAACAGGCTCTTCAACAGCCTCTACTGTCAAATGGGCTTAGTCAAGATAGCCTGTCCCAGGGTTGACCTTGTACAGGCTTGGAGAGTGGCGCGCTCATGGAGGAGGAAGGGATGCTAGCTCCCTGAGGTCTGTTACAGTGAAGTGCGATGCAGGTCCCCAAGCACTGTCCCTTCTCCAGCACCGACAGCATTTTCAGTTCTGGTGGCATGTGTTTTCATGTCTGTTTTCCACAGGGAAACATTTAGGTCCATAAAGGGGGAAAGGATTGGGCTGAGCTCTCTAAACTCCCTAACTCATGAACTAAACAAATCCATTTGCTGCCTGTGGTCATGGATCAGTCCTGTGCTAGGCACAGGTGACTCGAGTATTGTCATTACCTTTAGGTGCTTGCCAATTAGGGAAAGGACAGTGCCCTCATTTACCAGTGCCATCCATGTACTCATGAATTCACCCATGAATCCATCTATCCATCATACGCCCATCCACCCACCCACCTATCAGTTTACATATCCATCCATTCATCCTTCCACCTACCCTCCTTCCTGCCGGGGGGGGGGGGTTGCCCTCCATCCTGCAGGGGGCCCTCCTCCTTCCTTGCTGTAGGACTCCCTCCTTCCTTCCTGTAGGGGAGCCCTCCTTCCTGTGGGGCCCTCTCCTCCTTCCTGTGGGGCCCCCTCCTCCTTCCTGCCGGGAGGTCCTTTCTTAGGGCTTCGTTGTGTAGCTAGAGTTTTCCTGCCTTGCCCACAGTCAGGACAAATCTCTGTCACCCGCCAGTCCCACAGCCGCTCAGACCCAACCAAGTAAACACAGAGACTTATATTGTTTACAAACTGTATGGCTGTGGCAGGCTTCTTGCTAACTGTTCTTGTAGCTTAAATTAATCCATTTCTATAAATCTATACCTTGCCTAGTGGCTCGTGGCTTACCGGCATCTTCACATGCTGCTTGTCATGGTGGTGGCTGGCAGTGTCTCCCTCTGACTCAGCCTTCCACTTCCCAGAATTCTTCTCCTCCTTGTTAGTCCCGCCTATACTTCCTGCCTGGCCACTGGCCAATCAGTGTTTTATTTATTGACCAATCAGAGCAATTTGACATACAGACCATCCCACAGCATCATTGTCATTTGCACTTCCCCAGATCACACTCCTGGTCCCTCTGGTCATTGAGCTCAGCCCTCTTTTCTATATCTCCATCTCACAGAGAGATCCTGTCATGTGACAAAGCCTTTCTTGGGGAGACACAACACACACGCCTACTCACCCCACATAGGGAACATGGCAGACAAAACACAGATACCACCCAAGTCCAACTTGGTGAATCAGTGAGTTTTACTGGGGTTACTTACAGGAGTGTGAGTGAGGGGTTATTTACAGGAGCAGAAATAACTCAAAGACAGCTGTATCACCAAAGCCCACCCCAGCACACAAAAGCTGGGATCCTGGAGCACACTGCACAGCCTGCAGACAGCTCGACAGGTTGGAGACTGACCTCCCCAAGTGACAAATCTCTTTCAGGCAGCTCTGTAAGTTTTTGCTTCTTCAAGGTAGCTGGTCTGTTCTCAGAGTCTTCTTTGCAGCTCAGCTTCCTTCAGTCAGAGGGGAACTCTCAGCTTTCACTCCTTGTTCTGCCTGGGAGGGGCCTAGTGAATCTGGTCAGTTTCAGGGACTTCCTGAAGCTATTCTGAGTTGTTTACCTTCCTGCTTAAGGAGCTTCCCTGAAGCATGGAGTGTTTCCATCTCTGAGGAAACTGTTCCACAACAGCTCCCTGTGAGAAGGAGACCAGTGCATGGGTCGCACTTAGTAAATGCTTGTTGATGAAGCTGCAGAGCCCCAAGTGGGTGCTGTGTGCTTCAGTATTCTGTAAAACAAGTCACCCGGACGCTGGGGGACGCTTTTAAGAGCTTTTCTTGTTCTTAATTTTTAATTATATAACAAGCACATAATTATCCTCCTCTGCTATTTAATATTCAGAATGATAATGGCAGAGCATGTTGTAAATCCTGCGTTGGCCTGGCTCCCAACGGCTCTTGAGGAAAGGGTGGAGTTCTAGGCTGTGGAGGGATCATCTTGGCTTCCATTCTTGTCTGCTGACTTCCATCAACAACTGCAGAATGTCACTGATGTCAATTTTACAAAAATCAGATTTTCAAACATCAGAATCTTTGTGTAACTTTGTTAGCAGATACCCAGTGATAAAAGTTGCTACTTAATTGGTGGTGACGTACATTTAATATCACCCTCTGAACTGAATATCAAATGACACGACCGAGTGTTCTATTTAGCCAGACAAGAGGGGCAAAGCACAGAGGAAGGCAGGGGACTTCAGATATAGGGTACCTGGCCATCCTGCAGGCCCAGAGGCAGCTAGTTCAGATGGGCTGATGGAGGGAGGGCAGAGGTTGACTTGTTAGCCGGCCTGACTAGTCAGGACGTATCAATTCCAAAAGCCCACCCAAGCCATTCCCAGTTAGCTCTCTTTCACTACCTCCCACTTCTGGATCAGGATGTAAGCTCTCAGCTACTGCTCCAGCACCATCCTTCCTGCCTGATGTCATGCTCCTTGCCGTGATAGCGTAGACTCACCTTCTGAAACAGTAAGCCCCCAGTAGCTCTTTCTCCTGTAAGTTGCCTTGATCATGGGTTTCTGGGCACAGCAATAGAAAAGTTAATTGAGACAGTTGTTAAATAGCAGTGAACCTGAGCCGCCCTTCTCTCGGACCTTGCTTTGATCCACATTTTGACAAGTCGACGGTTGGTTCAATAGGGGGCTTGGAGCACAGCAGTGTTGAAGCTGACTGTAAGCTACTATGAATCAGCCTCATGCACTGACTCAAGTTGGATTGGCAGGTGAGTGTTTTTAGTCTTGTGTAGCTATTTCTTCCAAACTGAGACATTTCCTCCTGGAGGGAGATGAGATGCTCACAAAACTCAAGAAGCTCACCAAATTTGCAAGACTTCCGAGCCTCTCCCTGAGGTTAGAAGAGCAGTAACCAACTGTTGGAGGACTCTTCAGTGGAGTTGCCTGCAAGGTACTCAGACAACTCCCCACCTGTGACTTTCGTGAGTGGCCACCCACGCTAAAGGAGGCTTTTTTTGTTTTGTTTTTTGGAGACAAGGTTTCTCTGTGTAACAACCTTGGCTCTTCTGGAACTCTCTTAATAGACTAGGCTGGCCTTGAACTCACAGAGATCCGCCTGCATCTGCCCCCCAAGTGCTGGGATTAAAGGCATGCACCACCACTGCCTGGCTAAGGTAGGTTTTTGGCTAATGTTGCCTAAGTCACCCACACTCCTGTGAGTAACCCCAATAAACTAGACTTGGAGTAGTTTAACTATTTTGGTCGGCTGTCATCAGTTCCCTGTCTGGTGTGAAAGGACAGGTATCTGGTCACGTCTCTGCAGGAAAAGCAAGCGGCACCTGTTTTGTTCGACTGGTGTTATGAAGAGCTAGAAAACAAAAGGATGATACGACGTACGTAAACAGGACAAAAGGGAAGGCAAATAGAAACTTCAGAAGAAACGAAAAGCTTGCAAGAGAGGCCTATGCCCACAGCACATTACAGCAGCTGGCTGAGCGGCCATGAATATCGGTCAGAGCCACTTCACACTACTTTTCTTCTTCTTTTTACTTATTCCTCTCTCATATATCACATCCTGACAGAAGTTTTCCCTCCATCATCTCCCCTCAGTCTTTTCCCCACCTCCCTCCTCCTCCTCCTCCTCTTCCTCTTCCTCCTCCTCCTCTTCCTCCTCCTCCTCTGTTTCCTTTCAGAAAAGAGCAGGCCTCCCAGGAAAATCCATTGAATATGGCATAACAAGTTACAATAAGACTAGACCCAAACTCTTATATCAAGCCTGGATGAGACAATCGAGTAGGAGGAAAAGAGTCCCAAGCACAGACAAAAGAGTCAGAGACACCCCTGCTCCCACTGTTAGGAGTCCCACAAGAACCTCAAGCGACACAACCACAAGGCGTAATGCAAAGGACCTACTCTGACATAACAGGGTCCCTGGTTGCCGCTTCAGTCTCTGTGAACCCCTTTGAGCCCCGCTTAGCTGATTCTGTGGGCCATGTTCTTGTGGTATCCTTGACCCCTCTGGCTCCTACAATCCTTCTTCCCCATCTCTTGCAGGATTCCTCGAGCTCTGCCTCACGTTGGCTGGCACACTGCTTCTTGACCCTCAGCTGTTATACCCAGCCTACAAACAAAAAGCAGAAGCTGATGCCGTGGTCCACTCATTGTTTCCAAAACGTAAAGTAAAGCTAAGGAGCATTTGGAAGAAGGGAGAGAAATAGTCTGTTTTAACTAAGGGAGTCAAGAGCCCCATGAGAGGATGGCAGGCCTGGGAGTAGACGTGCAAAGGTCACATTTACATTTCTGAAGATACATTTTAATAATGTGCGTGATTATCTGGATTCAGACTAAGCAGGAAACTAACTGATGAAAATCATCAAGTCTAGGACGTGTTAAACTCCTGTTGTTTGGAGCAATGGCCAAAGGAACAGAGGACATTGATCCAGAGTGGCCCTGCTGGCTCTGTGGGGAAGGGGAATTATGGGAATGTCTTTCTGTATGCTGTGAATATATCCAGCTACAGGGAAGCCAAGCCTTGCCCCGTTAGCTGTCCTTCGCCTAGACTTTCTAAATAGCCATGGGCATGTGCTTAAACCCCAAAACCAAGAATGGTTTACTGGATTCAAGTGAACGAGGCGGAGACTGACAGCACTCCACCTGCAGGCCGCTCCTGGAGTCTTCTGGAAACTCAGAACCCAAGGAGCAGGAAGGACAGAGACAGGTACACAGGGGGATGAGCCACACAAGAGTGCTCCTGTAGGGCAGGGTTGCACAGGCCAGAGGACCAGGGGAGAGGGGGATGGTTTAGTCCGTGGGAGAGAAACACTTCTCCAGAGAAGGTGCGGCCTAACCGGAGTTCTGAGGTGGTCAGGTGGGTGGGGAGGCTGTTCTAGATGAAGCTAATGGCATGTAACAGGCAAACACCGAAGGAAGAATTGGCACACCACACTATCGTGAAACCAGAGGCTGCAGGAGCAAGGGGAGAGGCTGGTTTCTGCCACCCAAAGGTGGCCAGAGGGTTGACTGAAGGCCAAATAGGCCGTTTTCCTGTTCCCACTGGGCGGCCTCCTCTTGGCTGATTCCTCAAATCTCATCTCTTGTGGCTTTCAGGCATTCTGACTTCTGCTCTCAGATGCCAGATGCCCCATCCCTCCCCACCGCTGGGGTCAGGGACCCAGTTTGGATGCTGATGGTTCTGCTTGCTAGCTTCCTTCTCATATCTGACTCTGAGCTTGGGAACAGGGACGGCCCTGAGCCCCTGAAGTGGCTTTGTGTTTCTCTGCAAGAAGACAACATCTGCTGGAATTCACATAAATACCTCTTGGCCGACCTCAGTGGTGGCCTTTGTGCGACGCTCAACCTCCACAGCCACTCAGGGTGGCCCTGATGATATGCTCAGAATGGAGGGTCCTTAAGAGCAGGGAGGGCACCGTACTCATCCATAACAGTTTAGGTCACTCAGTGGGGTGGATGGATCCCTCACACTCATACATCCACTCCAACTGACAAAGAGAAAAGGACCCGGGAGCCGCAAACTTGGTTTGCTCTACAGCACCAGGGACTCGGGCTGTTTCAGATCTGGGTACTCCCCAGCACTGGCTCAGGCCACTGACTACCCCATCTCTGTCTTCAGGTGAGACCCAGGGTGGTCAAGTCTCTGAGGGTAGAGAGGGAGTAAGCCTGTCAGTTCCTTCTAGCCAAAGGAAGATCAAGTTATGTGTGGGGGTGTGTGTGGGGCTCAGTCTGGATTAGGCTCACCAAGGGAACAAATAATGAATAATGCAAACATGTAGATCACTTCAGGGCCAGACCGCACAGTCAAGCTTCCCAAATCCACCATGTGCGTGCCCACCAAGCTTCTACGGAGGCCCCTGGGAGTCTCGGGGAGCCCCAGATGCCTGCTCCAAGCTTGAGGGCTCTTTGAAATTACCTGCTTCAACTTAAAAATTCATGAGAACTCTGCACTGTACTTCTGGACTCATTTCAATGTAACATTGATGTGTTAAATTACTTTCTGCAGAGACGCCTGGGTTTGCCTGGCTTCTGCAACCTGCTGCCAGGGCCGAGGGAGGAGAACGCTGCTCTCTTGTTTTTCCCTGCCCCACCTCCATTCCCTTTCTCGTTGCTGGCCTCAGTTTCCCTTTGGGGGAAGCGGCTTTCTCCGCTCTGTATCCACTGACGGTCATAATGTAGGTTCCTTTTGTCTGAGCACAGTGGCAGCTCTAGGAATGGGCACACGGTCCAGGCAGAGACTGTGAACATCAGCTGGGACTTTTCTTGCTCCTGGAGCAAAGAAGACCTACTCAGCTGAGATGCTGGGAACTCCAAGGCCTTCTGGGGGAGAAAAGCTGCTTGAGAATAAACTGACCCAGAGGAAGCTGAGCTGGAAGAGGGAAAGAGGCAAAACTGCACGGCACCGGCTTTCCCTGGATTTCACAACACCTAGGGCCGTAGCACTGAGGACAAAACCAGACACTGGACTGGATGTGCCTTACTCTCCTGGGGACTGATGGCACGCTGACAATTCACTAGTGGACGCGGGCCCCAGCTTGGAGCACACACTTAGTGGAAGGGGTTTGGGTTTTGCCCTGGGAGTTGGCCCACTGGATGGGGGTGTTGCTCCACATCTCACTGTGTGGTTTTAGGGGTTGCATTAGGTGATCTTCAGGGTCTCTTTCGGCTTTAAGACTCCCCGTCTGTAAGTTTTATAGAGACGTAAGGAAGGTTAAGTTTCCTGTTGGTGTAGAGAGAGATTCCGAGCTGCCCGTCCGAAGGGTCCCCGTAGGGCAGATGTGGGGATCTGTAGTTTGAACACAGCAGCATGATGACTTTGATACACAGCCAGGTGTGGGTATGTACATTCTCCAGCTCGCCTTCCAATGTCAGCCACTCAAGAAGTCACGACAGGAATTTACTGATCACCTACTATGAGTCAGTGACACCTACCTTCTGACAAAAACCTCCTTGTAGGGTAGAGAGAGTGACCTCCAGCCCATGCCAGACTTCCTGTCAAGTCCCAACTGCCAGCTCTGAGGAAAAACACACATTCCTGCAACTTCCTCTCACCATTCGATGGCCCCATAAGCGGTGTTTCAAACTTTTATTGATGAATAAGCTATTCAGCATCCAGTCGGTTCCCTTATAAACAGAGCGTAGATGAACGCCAGCCTTTATGTGGCGGTAACCGTTGATGTCTCATTTAGAACCTTAACAAGGCCGTGCCATGGTAACCGTAACTCACACATTGCTAGAATTCAAATGGCTTATTATCAAGATAAACATTTATGATATTAAGGTATGTGATATTAGTGTCATATTTTCTATGTGCCTGCTTGTAGCATAGTTCAGCTTGGGGCCAACACCATATTGAATTATTTAAGCCATCTCTCCCAGGCTTATTAAAAAGTTCAGTAAAATATATATTAGGATATAAAAGTTTAATACAGAGTTCACATTGCAGTGTTTGCAAGCTCTTGGCCTTTGGAAGGGAAAGCCAGGGCAGCGTAGCTGCAAACAGACTGTGTCTTGGGAAAGGCAAGTGTGTGGGGGAAGACACCACACGCCCCTTCCCTGGGCCTCAGCAGTCGCTTCTCTCATTCCGTTTGTCACAGAATAAGGAGACTCGAGGGCCCTTCAGCCCAGTCAGCAATTGGACTCCTGAGCACAGGGATGGCGTGGGACAACGGCCTTTGCTCTCTAGGGCCCCGTGTGGATTACTCTATCAGTTCCTGCTCTCATCACGGTGACAGAAATGCCACGAGGGACAACACAGGGGAGAAAAGGCTTGTTTTGGCTTAGAATCGCCGAGACTAAAGTCCTTCATGGAGGGGAGCTCTTCCACCATGGGAGACGAAGCGTGTGTGAAGCCACGTGGCAGGTGGTGAGTCAGAAGGCAGCAAGAACTTGCTGAGAGGTTCCTCCATCATGGGGGACCAGGGCTCAGAGAGCTCCAGCTAGAGTCAAATCCTGACCCTAATGACCTACTTCCACAAGCCAGGCCCCACCTCCTAAGAGCTACCCAGCCTCCCTGGCACCAACAGCTTGGGCGAAAAGGCAAACACGACCTTGGTGGGGTGGGGTGTTCAGATCCGGCTCAGGAGAGCAGTTCATCTGAAGTGTCTCACACTGTTATCAACCCATTTCTCTTTTTAAAAAAATGTTCATTTATTTTTTATGTGTAAGGGCTTTTGCTTGCATGTCTGCCTGTGCACCATATGTGGGCAGTGCCTGTGTAGGCCAGAAAGGGGCATTGGACCTCCTGGAATTGCAATTACTGATGGTTGTGAGCTGCCATGTGGGTGCTGGGACTTGAACCCTGGTCCTCTGAAAGAGCAGCCAGTGCTCTTAACTGCTGAGCCATCTCCCCAGCCCCTCAATCCATTTCTTGAGTGTCCATCTTTCTTCTCCAGACTATACTTGCCCTGGAGGGGCTGAGTAGAGCTGCAGTACATGGATTTAAACATCCTAGCTGAGTTAGGGACACCTTGCTTCAGTCCTCCCAGATGTGAGCTCTAGCCAAGTCACCTCCCAGATACCTAGAGCTCCCACAGAAGGGTGATCTTGCTGGCTGGTGATTGGTCACACAAAAGTTGCACTATGACCTTAATCTGGAACAAGTTACTACATTCCTATTTCCCCCCCCCCCACCAAGTACCCGAGGCTTATGAATGAGATGTGTGGACCCAACTAGGTTCCCCAAGGGCTCATTCCCACACCCTGGATGCTGGCTTCATCTCCTGGGACCTGAATCAGCAGCAGCTCCCTACCCCCAACCCCTGCTCCATCCCCTCAAAGGTTAGATTCAGGCTGGACTCCGGGAAGAACAGATGGAGGGATGTCTCATGCCGCTCCCTCCTTTCTCTTCTTGTGAGGAGACTCTGGGAAGGAGGAAAAAGTCATTTTTTTTTTCTGGGTCTGGACTCCTTGGCCTCTGGAGATACTGATAGTTTGGGGGTCTCAGCACCCGGGAATGGATGCCTCTAGGAATCCTTCTGTGTCACAGTCCTCAGAGCAGGCTCTAGGTTGAGCATTTAGGTCCTCTGAGATGTCATCCTGAAGGCTCAGGTAGGGGAGAAGTGAGATCGGGAGGGAGGAATTTCAGGTGGATAACATGGGCAATGAAAGTCTCAGTGATGAAGACCAGCGATGCTCTCCCAAGGTTCAAGGCTGCAGGTCGCACTGGCTGCCTGGAATACAAGCGCATCTTTAACCATAAGTTAAACTGGGCACTGCCTTGGTACACCAGATTGACCTTGACTCAGGGAGGAAGCAATGTGAGCTTCTTGAGGTTCCGTTGTGGAGCAAATACTAACCCAGTTCTGTAGGTGGAGATCACAAGACAGTTCTTAGCATACACAAAGGGACCCGGAAGTGTGGGTACAACCCTAGAAGTGAGCTGCCCTCTGGAAGTCCTGAGGGGCCAGTCCAGGCACTGAAAACACAGGAATCATCTCTGCAGCAAGGGGAGAGAGGAGCAGGGGGAGAGGGTGAGGGTACGGGTGCATGGGAGGGTATTTCTGTTTGGGGGTTTTTGTTGTTGTTGTTTGAGACAGGCTTTCTCTGTGTAGCCCTGGCGGTTCTGGAACACGCTCTGTAGACAAGGCTGGCCTTGAACTCAGAGATCTGCCTGCCTCTCTGCCTCTCGAGTGCTGGGATTAAAAGTATGCACCATCACTGCTATCCAGCCAGAGGGCAATTTTTAAAGTCACAATAACAGAAAGAAAACAAAATATTTCTCTTCTACCCTCAAAGACAGGGAGTGTGTGAAATCATAGGAAGGTGGAAAGTCGGACTGGGATCTGGCGACAGGATCGAGACACATACAGCAGCTTTCAGAAATCTCCATTCCTCCAGGGCCCTTGTCACTTAGAGCACACGGCTGGGGATGGAGTCAAGTGCGAGACGGTCTAGGAAACCTTCACGGTTAGCAAAGGCAGCGTGTTGATTCGGGAGGAGCAGGTTTAAGGAGTCCATCTTTGAGGAAGGCCCTTGCCTTACAGAAGCACCACAGTCAGTGGGAGTCTATGAAAGGGAGATCACTGAGTCCTGGGTGTCCAGAGCTAAGTACTGCCGAGTGTGCAGTAGGAGATATGGAAAACACACTGCCGGTTAACTCGGATGTCTGCACTGGGCCTTGCATGAGTGGCATCCCTGAAGCTCTTTTTTCTCAAATACACGGTCCACTGGGGTAAATGAAGGTACTCCTAGAGAATGTCCACCTGGTATGTGAGAATAAATTTGTTGGTCTGTCAGGGACTCTGATTTATTAGCTTGTCAGACACAAGTCTGTGTCTCAGCTAGCCCTGAGCTAACACGTTAACTCTTGAGTGGCAGAGGTGGTCTGACGCATCTTTATGGAAGCAGATTCTTGGTGAGAATAGAGAGGACGGGTGTGTGTGTGTGTGTGTGTGTGTGTGTGTGTGTGTGTAATCCTTCCCCAGAGACAGAGGCGAAGTGAAGGACCATGCACTTGCCGGGGCACATTGCCTTGCTGTCTGGTAGAGGGTTCTCTTCATTCCACCTATACATCACGATCTGGATATGGAGAGGCCCCCACAAATTGCTGGACTTGAACACTTGGTCCCAGCTGGTGGTTATGGGACTTTGAGGATGCAGGGCCTAACTAGAGGAAGTGGGTCACTAGGAGAGGACCTGGGAGGTCATACTTTGGTCGTTACTCCATCCGGGTCAGCCATGATGTAAGAACAGAAGCCTCCTGCTCCCACCACCATGGGTGGAGCCTCTTCACTTTGCTTTCCCTGCCCTAATGGACTGTGACCCTCTCCTAAATGGCTTCTGCCAGGTCTTTTGTCACAGTGTGAGGAAAGGAACGAAGATTGGGCAGTTCATTTCTTCCAGAGGAAACAATGAAGGGCAAGCACTCAGCATAGTCTTAGCCGTGGGTGCTCAGCTCCATTTCTCAGCGACTCTGAGCCTTGCCAAACTTCTAAACCTCCGTTTCACTATGTGACAGACTCCAGGCATCTGTCTGTAGAGACTGTGAAGGATAAATCAGGTGACTGTGTACTTAGTGCCCAGCTCCTGATGGGCACCCAGCACACAGAAGCAGCTCTCACTGGAACAGTGGGAGAACACTGGGTTTGTAGGGTGGGGGAGGGCAATACTGGTGAGAGGGGGCTATAGGCCTGAGCACTCCTTCCTGACGGTCTTCCTTGGTGTCAATTGGGCACACCATCTGGACATAGAAGTTCCCTCCTGCCCATTTCTTCTTGGTTTCCACAGCTGAGGAGGGTCTGTGGACACTTTGATCCAGGTGCCTACAAGCGGTGAGGTTATTTCAGAATCTCGGGTTGCAGTCGATCTTGGTTCATTATTAAATCATGAAGTGTTGGCTGGCTCCTAGCGTTTCCTCAAAGGTTGCAACAATCCACAGGGCTCTAAATGAACAGGAATTATTAAAAAACGACCCCAATTGCTAAGTTTTAAGGAGAGCTACTATCGTTTTTGCTGTCATCTGTTCACTTGTATTCAAAGAAACAGGCTTCTAACCGACAGTAAAAGAAGAAGGTTCAAGAAACTTGAGAGCATAGGATCAAGAAACAGCTGGGGCATCTGTCTACACAAATGGTGAGAATTCACCTCTTTCCATGATCAGGAGGCTGGGCCTATCTTTGTGAGAGCAGACAATCCCTAAAACACAAACTTGAGAAACACTTGGATATCCTACAGAAACCTTGGCTCTGGCCAGGACCTGTGTGCTGCATCCCTTGCAGCTACACTCAAAGGGCAAAGTAGTCTGGTGGTTAAGAACCAATCTTCACTCCCACTCCCTCACTGCACATGACCTTGGGCAAACTCTCTAATCTCCCAAGGTTTCTACTTTCTCATCTTCAAAACGAGGATGGACATGGCATCTGTTTCATGGGGTTATTGTGGGGGGCAAATAGAAATGAGAGACATTTAGAATTGCACTTGGAGTATAGCAAGTCCTCATCAGATATCAACCATCCCTGCCACCACCACCACTACCATCATCAAGGCTGCTTCTGCCACCACCACCATCACCATTGCCACCACTGCCATCACCATCAGCCCCACCATCATCATCATCTTCCCCTGATGCCGGGGAATATGACTACACCACCAATGCCTGCTGGCCCTGAATGACAGGGCTAAGGCATTTCTTGCATTCATCCATTTGTTCTTCAGCATCCTTTAGACATAGGCCTCCTGTCTACTGGTTGTGTCTGAGATGATGTATTCCAAGAAGTTCCTAATGGAAGAGAAAGAAATGAAACGTTTAGGGAGAGATGGCTCAGAGCCTTCTACATTTTTATCTTGCAATTAGTTGAGGCATTGGTTAGACATTTGTAGTTTTGGCTACCCATCAGCAGAATCTTCTCCCTGTCTATAGAGAATCCTCTACCAGTGATACTTGGTAGGAAGAGCTTCCTTCAGCCTCAAAATCTGCAAGGATTGGATACTCTTGTCTGCCCACTGCATTCTGGGGCAAGAATCCTGAACGAAGCTCAGTTACTTGGATATTCCTACAAAGAATTTTGAATCATTAGGAAATAAGGACAAGATACAGGGATGAGTTTGGCATCCAGGAGCTGGTGGCATTGATATTAGTATTGACTGTGTTTAATGTTAGCTGAGCTCAGCCTCAATCTAGGTCTTCCCTGTAGCAACTGGGGAGTCAGTAGGGGATGGAGCCCTTACTGCTAAGGAGAGAGCTGGGCAGACAGGGTGTGTCAGTTTCAACATTGTGTTCAGTGTGGACAGAGCTGTACAAATGATGTCAGAGAAGCCCCTAGGGTAGAGGGCAGAGAAGTGCTCCAGGACTGGGCAGGAAGTATGGGAACAAGCACTTCTGGGCACCTGAAGGCTTCAGTCCCAAGATTCAGTTGTGGCATTGGCACACAGACAAGGTCAGATCACAGTGGGCCTTATAAGCAGGTTGACTCATAATGTATCACTCACACGGTTTCAGTTAAACTGTTCATTTTGACATAACTGCAGATTCGTGTGCAGTTGTAAGAAATAATGGAGAGGGCCTGTGCTTCCTGGAATCACTTGGGAAACTGAAGTCTTCTGTCACCATCAACCTGACACAATACACTCAAGAGACGGAGCATCCCATCACACAGGATGCTGGATGGCACCTTCTGCAGCCACATCCACACACACACCCACTACCTACCTTCACCTTACCTCTCTCCTGTTTCTTTTATTTCTTACTTGTGATGTTGAAGATTGACCCAGGGCCTCCAACACCCTAAGAAAGGGCCGAGATGCCTCCATGCTGTTGCTTTTGTTTGTTTTGTTTGTTTGTTTTGAGACCAGGCTTTGCTACGTGGCTCAGGCAGGTCTAGAACTTACAGGCCTCCAGTTCCTCTCTCCTTCCTGCTGGGGTCACAGACGTGCACCATCATGTCAAGCCATTCTCTTTTTGTATGATCTTGTCATTTAACAATGTTATATAAATGGAACTATGTGTTACAGGGCATTTAGGACTGCTGCTCCCACAGAGAGAATTCTCTGGAGAGTCATTCAGGTTGCTGCAAGTGGTGATGTTCATTCCTGGTTTTATTGCTAGGTAGTATTCTTGGGATGTGCCACAGTTTGTTAAACCATTCAGCACATAGGACCCTGGCTTACTTTCCCAACTAAAGCTGGTCTAATGTTCATATACAGGGTTTTTTGTTTGCTTGTTTGTGTTTTTGTCAGTGTTCATCTTTATTTCTCTGGAGTTAATAGTGAGTGCAGTTGCAATGCATTATGGAAGCTTTAGACATGGTTTTTGAGAGACTGCTAAATTGCAAAGAACTTTCATTTTATATTCAAGTTTCTCTGCATTCTTTTTTTTTTTTTGGTTTTTCGAGACAGGGTTTCTCTGTGTAGCTTTGCACCTTTCCTTTCCTGGAACTCGCTCTGTAGCCCAGGCTGGCCTCGAACTCACAGAGGTCCGCCTGCCTCTGCCTCCCGAGTGCTGGGATTAAAGGCGTGCGCCACCACCGCCCGGCCTGCATTCTTTTTTTAAAAAAAGGATTTATTTTTATTTTCTGTGTATGAGTACTTGTCTGCACATATGTATGTGCACTATGTGTGTGCTTGGTGCCACAGAAGCCACAAGAGGGCGTCAGATTCCCTGGAAGTGAGTTTAGAATGGTTGGGAGACACCATGTGGGTGCTGAGAACTGGAACTGGATCCTCTGCAAGAGCAGCCAGTGCTCTTGCTGAGCATTCCTCCAGCCTCAATTTCTCTTAATTATTATCAGCATTTGATACTGTTTGAATTTTTTTAAGTTGTAGCCATTTGACAGCTGTGTGGAGACATCTCACTGTGATTTTTACTTCACATGTCCCTCCTGGCTGGTGTTGTGAACATCTTACCATGTGTATTTTACTCACTTCAGTATAATTCTTGATTGATCTTTGTTACTATTGAATTTTTAGAGCTTTATACATATTTCCAAACATGAATCCTCTGTGTAATCTTTGAATATTCTCACTCTGGAGTCTCTTTTGATCCTTGAAACAGGGTCTTTAATAGAGTAAGAGTTTTAAATTCCCCTGAAATGCTCTTTGTCAATGGTCCCATCTACAGATCCCACTTCATCATTAAGACTGTTTGCTTTCCACTGGAGCCAACCAAGACACCCCGAGAACAAATAGGAAAAATGGGGACAAATCACCCTGTGAGGGCAAATCAAGACATGTGATTACATATCCACAAGTCACACTTATTGGCTTGTCCTGGGGTGTGAGGTAATGGGAAGTCTCAGAGAGAGATCTATATCAAATAAACCTGGGGAAAGGAGCCTGTTGAGGGAAAGGGAGTTCTTATTCAGAGAGCTACAGAACACCAGAGAGCTACAGAGTGTTGAAGGAGGCTTAAGAAATGGCCTGTTTCACTCTCCCCAGTTTACTGATAAAATATTGAGATCCTAGCCATTTGGTGGCTCAGCATGCAGTCACCTTTCATATTCTTTGTACACTTGAAACAGATGTGAAGCTGGTATTCAGTCTCAGCTCCTATGTATGTGCCTGTGTGTGCAGATGCCAGCAGAGACCAGAAGAGGGTGTCTGATCTCCTGGAGCTAGAGTTACAGGCAGTTGTGAGTGGTCCGATGTAAATGCTGGGAACTTGGATCCTCTGCAAGAGCAGCAATAGCTCTCAACTGCTGAGTTTTCTCTCCAGCCCCCAAATCCTTCCAAGTAGGGTAGGAAACAAAACAAAACAAAACAAAACAAAAACCTCCAAAAAATTACAATTGAGTTCATTTTGTATTGACCATCTACTACTGGGCATGGGGCATGCCCTTAAGAGTGGTTGTATACCTGGTCAGACTCTGTTGGGGAAAACTAGTTTTTCATCTGTGAGCGGTGGAGATAGCTTCAGGGTTAGGGATGTGGACTTCTGTCCACTTTCACTCTCAGCACGGGGACCACATCAGGCCCAGACTGTGCAGGTCCTGTGCATGCTGCCACAGTCTCTGAGAATTCATACGTGCATTGGTCCTGCAGTTTTTAGAAGGCCTTGTTTTCTTGGTGTTCTCTGTCCCACATTCTTATCAACTGGCTTGTCTACCTGTGCCTCAGAAGGAGATGGCTGACATCTCTTCGAGTGACCAGGGATTTGCCGGCTCCTCTTTCCAGATCTCCAGTGTGCCTTCCTGTCTTTCAAAGGCCTGACATCAGGTATATACACATTTAGAGAATACCACGTGCAGATGGATTTTCTTTGGGCCACCAGCTCACAAATAATGACACAGAGACTTATTAATTATGAAACTTGGCCTAGAGCGTAGGCTTGTCCCATTAGCTTTTATAACTTAAATTAACCATTTCTATTCATCTTCGTGCTGCCACGTGACTCGTGGCTTTTATCTCTCCTCCTGCATGTCTTGCTCCCTCTGCGTCTTGCTGGTGACTCTGCCTTTCTTCTTCCCCAAGGTCTCTCTGTCCCCAGAAGTCCCACTTACCCTCTTCCTGTCTAGCTATTGGCCATTCAGCCCTTTATTAAACCAAGCATAGAGACACATCTTCACACAACATTCACGTCTTTCTGATAAATGGCTTATTTTCCTCTAGGAAATATTCATATTTATCTCTGGTCACACACTTTGGTCAGAGACTTGTTTTGCATGATATTGCCATATTTGTTTCCCTTTTTGTTTAAAAAATTTGTATTTATTAACTATTTCGGAAGGGGTGTGCACGCACAGCACAAACGTGTGGGTCAAAAGATGACTTGCAGGCGTCAGGTCTCTGCCTCCACCATGTGGGTTCCAGGGATCAAATTCGGGCTATCAGGCTTCATGGCAAGTCCCTTTACCCACAGAGCTGTCTCAAGACTCTCTAACCTTATGTTTGCTGTATGTGTGGCCCGTGTTCTATTTTTAGTTTCAATCTGTTTCTTCAAAGTGTGGATTTGGTTCTAGAAAATAATTAAATTGCCGTAAAGTCCCTTTCTTTTCTTTTTACTTTGAAAGTCCATTTGCTTTACTTTATGCCTGCTCCCTTTGTTCCTGTGTGTTTCCTTCTGGCAGACCCTTTTCATCTTGGCTAGATGTTATCGTTTATGTATAAAACTTTATACACTGTTTTGGTTCCATTCTTTATCTGATTTGTTCTGGAGAGTGGGTTTCAGGTTTTCCCAGAGTCCTAGATCTTACTTTTTAATTAGAGGATTTGACTCTTGTACTTTCCTATACCACAGATGAAAATGAAGATCCCAGGAAGGTTAGAGATTTTTCTTAATTGGCTCTATTTGAGTCCATCACAATCAGGTGGGTCCATTTGAAGCACACACACATAGATTAAGCCAGCACCTTGATCGAGACCCACAGCATGTGTGCCCCCACCCCCACAACCCCACACTTCCTGGCAATATGCCCACCAGGCCCAGGCAATGGCCACAACTGTTTTTTGTCATTGTGGATTACTTTACATTTTCTATTAATCTCATGTTGCTGGAACAATACAAAATGATTTCCTTTATGTGTGTTTATGTGCATGATCATTGTACGTATTGTGTATTTGTATGGTATGTGTATGCATGCACTCATGTGTGTGAGTGTGGTTACACATGTGTGGAGTTTAGAGGACGTCTTGGGTGTTGGCTCTTGGCTTCTGTCTTGAGACAGGTTCCCTTTGTTACTCACAGCTGCTTATGTCAGGCTAACTGGCTAGAAAGCTTCCAGAATGATCCTGTCTTCACATTCCATCTCAAGCATGGTGTTGGGAGCACACACACACACATTCACTATATCACATGGTGTTGGGAACGTACACACACCCAGCTTTATGAGGATGCTGGGATTCAAACTCAGATCCTCACACTTGGGCAGCAAGTGGGCAGCAACCCACTCTCCAGAACAAATCAGATAAAGAATGGAACCAAAACAGTGCTTTACTCACTGAGATATCTTCCCATCTCCAGAATGACTTCCTGAAGTGTAATTTTCTTCATTCCACATTTTCTTGCATCAACATTATTTTTCCATCCTTGTAGCTGAATAATAATTTTGAGGTTCATCAATGTTGTCATATGTTATGAATAGTTTATTCATTTTTATTACTGAGTAAAAATACATTCTATGGAAATATTTTATGTATTCCTTGATTGATTAGCTTTTAGATTATTTCCATTTGAGACAAATTTTAATTAAAGCTTATATTTGTAACATCTTTCATTTCTCTTGGGAAAAATACCTGGAAATTTGTATTAGTCTGTATTTGCTAGGGACAGAATTGACCAAATGAATATGTAATATAAAAAGAGGATTTATTAGACTGGCTTACACAATTGGAGCTAAGTAGTCCCACAGTGGATCTCTGCACACCAGAGAGGCTGAGGATCCACTCGGTAGGTTGGATGCCTCAGCAGTTGCAATCTGTCAGTGGTGGCCTGGAGCGCTTCAGTGGTCTTCAGTCCATGTTGGAAGCTGAAAAGGATGGGTTCTGATATCTGTGGAGGATGGCAGCAGCAGAGACAGCAACAGCACAGATGCACTTGCCAGTAAGGAGTAAAGGCAGGCTGGCAAAAGCAATGCTGTTTCCTCCGCAGCTGGACAGTGGCACCCATTCTGGGGGAGGGCCTTCTCTCCCAGCTAATCCTTCCTGGAAATGGCCCTGCAGCATCTGCTCGGAGACTGGTCTCTTACTCCCAACTCCACATTTAATCACATTGACAATTAAGAGTAACAATTACAGAATTGAATTAACTGGATTATATACTTCTACATCTCACCAGCAGAGCTTAAGAATTTCAAATGTTCCCCATCTTCCCAATGCTAACTGGTTTTTGTAAGCATTCAAATTTTAGCCTTCCACACTGTGGTTTTAATGTACATTCCCCAGGGACTAAAAATTAAAGTCCCTGTCACTGTGTTGATCAGGGTTTTCCTGGGATGTAAAGATAGGAAAGAACTGACTCCACAAAATTGTGCTCTGACTTCTACATATACACCACAACATACTTACCCCCCATGTCAACAATAATAAACCCCCATGCATAACAATAATAAACAGTGAAAAGCTTAATCATTCCGAAGGGCTTATTTTGGCTCACGTTTTCAGAGGTTTCAGTCCATCCAGAGAAAGCAGAGAGGCTCTCATAGTTGAAGTGTGTGTGGGAGGGAGGTGGGGGGAGGGAATGGGAATGAGGGAGGAGAGGGGAGGAGGGGGAGACTAGGAACCTGAGAGAGGTCTACCACATTGCATTCTGTTTAAGAAAGTCTTAAACAGGAACTGAAGTTTCTTTCTTTTTTTTTCCCCTGTGCATTCTGTGACCTTTGTTGTTTCTGCTTGTTTATTGTGTTTAGGTTTATAGACAATTTCAATTTAATTTTTGTCTGTGATGTAAGAGTGAAAGCTCATTTTTCCCCTTGTGTGGATATTCAGTGAACCTAGCAATATTTCCTGAGAACATCTTTCCCCACTTGAACTGCAGTGGTACTGGTAACTGAGCATCCAAGCACAGGGCTGTGTTTGGCCTCTGTCCTAGTCTTTGGACTGTTAATTTTTGTTGAAGCCAATACTGAAGTATCTCAATTATCATGTCTTTATTAGTGTTTAGTGGCTGGGAATGTGGGCCTTTATTTTCTTCTTCTTTTCTAAGATGGCCAGAGCTATTTTAGTTCTTTGAATTTCCAGATGAATTGAAAATCGATTCCCACAGCAAAACATCTTCCTGCATCAGCATCACTTTCCCATCTTTATGGCTGAATAATCTTCATCTTCACACACACACACACACACACACACACACACACACACACATGCACACGTATACACATGCAAATGAGCGCACACATATACTCACTCACCCACAGATGAATATATCAGCTGATTCCTTTAGGTGACCGCTGTGAACGGTGCTACCATAAACAAGGATGTGGCTGATGACATCCCATCCCATTTGCCAACTCTTGCTATTGTTTCGTGAGCTGTCGGGGTTGTATTCAGGAAGTCATTGCTTCTGCCTGTGTCCTGAAGCATTTCCTCTATGTTTTCCTGTCTGCTCAGTTTAACATTGAGGTCTTTGATCCTTTGGGAGTTGGTTTTTTTTTTTTTCTGGGTTAAAGAGTCATCAATCTTTGTAACCTTTTCACTCATCTCTCTTGCTTTACTGCTCTGATTCAAATGTCAAGGACTATGAATGATAATCATGAGTGTGGACATCTTTGTCCCACTTCTGATTTTTTAAGAAATAACTTCCATTATTCCCCAATTTAGTCTGATGTTAGCTATGGGTCTGTTGCATACAGCCTTTCCTGTGTTGAAGTATGATCCTTCTATGCCTAGATAGTCATGTGATCTTCGTTTTTGATTCTGTTTGAGTGCCCCATTAGGTTTATGTATTTGTGAGGATTGATCACCCTTGGATCTCTGCAATGAAATCAAGTTGATCACATGATGTATGATCTTTGTAAATGAGCTGTTGGATTCAGTTTACAAGTAGTTCATTCAAAATCATCGCCTCCATGTTTATCAAGGAAATTATTCTACAGGGGTATTTTTTGTGAATTTTTCTGTTTTTGCTTTATCTCTCTGTCTCTGTCTCTGTCCCTCTCTGTCTCTGTCCCTCTCTGTCTCTGTCTCTCTGTCTCTCTCTGTCTGTCTCTGTCTCTGTCTCTCTGTCTCTCTCTGTCTCTCTCTGTCTCTGTGTGTGTGTGTGTGTGTGTGTGTGTGTGTGTGTGTGTGTGTGTGAATGCAACAACCAGAACAGGTTGTCCAATCCTCCAGAGCTGGAGTCACAGGCAGTTGTAAGCTGCCTGTCTGGATACTGGGAACTAAACTCAGGTCTTGTCCAAGAATGGCCTGAGCTGTTAACTGCCAAGTCATCTCCCTAACTCCTTACTGAATGTTGATAACAGGACAGTGATGACTTCATGGAATGACTTTCTTCCTGTTTTGAGGAATTGTTTGAGAAGCACTGGTGTTCACTCTTCCTTAAAGACCTGGCAAAACTCAGCTGAGAATCGATCCAATCCTGGGCTCCTCTCTGTTGGGAGATGGTTTATTACCACATCAATCTCATCATTAGTTATTGATTGCTTCAGGTTGTTCATATCCTCTTGCTTCAACTTTGGTAAGCTGTATGTTTTAGAGATTAACTGAATTATTTTAGATTTTCCAATGATTTACATTCTGTTTGGTATATGTTGAAGTTTAACACTGTAGTTTCTTTTTGAAAAAGATTTGTCTCTCTGTCTGTTGAGGGGTGTTTGTGTGTTTGTGTGTGTGTGTGTGTACATGCACACATATGGAGGCCACAAGAGAACATCAGTTCCTTCTCTATTATACTCTACCTCTTTCCCTTGAGGCCGGGTCTCTCTCTAAACCTTGGGCTCATGTTTTCTTGGCAAGCCCCAACGATCCTCCTCTTTCTTCCTATGTAGGAGGTGTTTGTGAGGACACTCAACTTATTACATAGGCACTAGGTCCTTAATGTTCTTAATGTCCTGATGATTCTGGCTCAAGTGCTCTTCACCACCAAGCCATAATCTCTCCAGGCCAACACCGATGTTTGTTTATTGATATTTTGCTTGGATGGTGTTGGGATATTGAGGTCTGATGTTTGTTTATTGGTAGTTTGCTTGGATGGTGTCGGGATATTGAAGTCTGATGTTTGTTTATTGGTAGTTTGCTTGGATGGTGTTGGGATATTGAAGTCTGTCCTAGTTTTACCTCCATTGTTATGATACACACCATGACCAAAAGCAACTTGGGTTTATTTCATCTTACACCTCCAGGTAGTAGCCCATCCCTGAGGGAAGTCAGGGCAGGAACGAAAGGTGGGAACCTGGAGACAGGAAGTAAGACAGAAGACATGGGAGAATGATGCTTACTGACTTGTTTTCCATGGCTTGCACAGCCTGTTTTTTACACAACCCAGGATCACCCGCCCTGGAGTGAGACTGGCCACAGAAAGCTGTGTTAATCAAGAAAATGCCCCCGAAGACTCGCCTAGAAGCCAGTCTGATGGACACACCTTCTTAATTAAGATTTCTTCTTCCCAAATGACTCTAATTTGTTTCGAACTGACAAAAACTAACCAGCACAAAGTCATTCACTAATATTGCACATGGGCTTCTTGTATATTGATTTTCTCTTAATTGAACTATGTCCTCCTGGAGAGAGGAGGGAGACTTGGTAAGACTCAGGAAGTTAATAAAACTTACAAGCCTCAAGAAACTAATGGAATTTACAAAGAAAGTCCCAAGAATTCCAAGCCCCTCTGCAAGGTCGAAAAGCAGTGAACAGTTGCTGGGGGCAGGGGAGCTCTCCAATTGGTGAAGCTAACCACAGGTTTTTCAAGGAGTTCTGTAGATGCAGCTCTAGTGAGTTGTTGACCACGCTGGGAGGGATTTTCAGTGATGGAATTACCTTTAAAGTCCCCCATGCTCTTGTAAGTAACCACTCACCTAGAACCTTTTAAATAATTCCAATAAACTCACTGGTTCACTAGGCTGGACTGGGGTGGAATCATTTCTTTGGTCTATCGTCAGTACCCCTGTAGGGTGAGTAGATATTTGTTCTTGTCTCCCAGGAAAAGTAACACAACACCAACTGGTGCCTGAACAGAGACCACCAGAACCAAAGATGAGCTGAGGACGAGTAGCTCTATGACCCTGCAATGTTGCCTGAAAACGGGCAACAAAGGTTGATTTGTTTGAAGTGGAGCATCTGTGGGGCTATCTTAATTTTTGTCTCAACTTGATACAACCTAAAATCACGTGGAAGAGGGAACCCCAACTGAAGAATTGCCTTCATCAGATTCGTCTGTGGTTATGTGTCTGGGGCATTGTCTGGATTGCTAATTGATGTAGGAGGGGTAGCCCACTCTGGGCAGTACCATTTCCAAGGAGGTGGGCCTGGATGGCCTAAGAAAACTAGCGGAGCAGATGCCAGTGAGCGAGCCAGTAAACATCATACCACCATGGTCTCTGCTTCAGTTCCTGCCTTGACTCCCCACAGCAATGGGCTGTGACCATTAAGGCACATAAGCCCTTTTCTCTCCTAAGTTGGTTTGACCTGAGCAGTTTCATCAGGGCAACAGTGAAGCAAACTGGAACGGGGCATCCCTGTGTGGCATGGGATGGTGAGCTTCTTGATGTTATGGTGGTCACATCCCTGCAGCAGATGATAAAGCCTGTTACAAAGGCTAAGTCATCTGAGAGTGGAGTATCCTGGGCGTGAGTTCCGGACTGAGCACTTTCCTGTGTGTGGAAAGGGGAGCACGCCTCACTGATCCATGAGGTCCACCTCATGAATAAGGAGACACTCTCAAAGTTTGATGGTCTAAGCCGGGCAGTGGTGGCGCACGCCTTTAATCCCAGCACCTGGGAGGCAGAGGCAGGTGGATCTCTGTGAGTTTGAGGCCAGCCTGGTCGACAAAGCGAGTTCCAGGACAGCCAGGATTGTTACACAGAGAAAATCTGTCTCATAAAACAAACAAACAAAACAACAACAACAAAAGATTGATGGTCTAGATAATACTTTGCAATCCCTTTTAAAAAAATCTACTTTTCTTTAAAAGTACACACGAGAGAGTTTCATAAGCAGGCTTTGGCAACTCTTAGTGGCTTTTGCTATGTGCAAAAAGAGATGCTACGGAGGCTCAGCTGTCTGCCCATAAAGAGCTTGCCTATACCACAGGGAAAACGATCTGCAGATGCTGTCCTCTGCCGTGGCCTCTGATTGGTCAAGAAAAGTGGGACCTGGGAGGATGAGAAGGAGGTTTCAGTTTGTCATTTTATACAGTTGGCAGGATGCAAAGGAGCGAGAACAAGCTAGCTGTGTGCTAAACAGAGCTTCCTGGGATTTTGTAGATGTGATAGAAAATAACCCTTAGGTCCAACCTTTAGTACAGAGGAAGAGAAAACCTAGATCAGTATGCAGAGCAGGCCCTAATAATGGCCAAGCACTGGAAACTGGGATAATCGAGGAATATCCCACATCTGAATTACGTGAATGGGGAAAGCTTTTAAACAAGGAATAAAAATGCTTCTCACAGCCTGGCTTGTGCAGCTGTGGGATGGGAGGGCAGATGATATCAGCCTGAGTGCTTTGGAAGCAGAGAGACCAATAAAATTACTCCCCCCAAGCAGAATCTGCAGCAGTACAGGGGAAATCAGTCCCTGATGCGCCGGCTCATAGAAGTCATTAAGAACACTCGGTTATTGCCAGTCACTGTGCATATCATGGACTGGAGGAGAATAAAGGAATGGCAGGCATACGTGAAGTGACTGAGCATGAAAGATAATATATTTGATGTCCAGTTCATGAGGCCAGATAGGTGTGTGTCCACAAGAGAGTTAGAGACAGGCTGATTTAGCAGGGCCCTCAGGACCAGCATGGGGTTTGTCTTAGTCACTTTTCTATTGCCATGGCAAAACATCATGATGAAGACAACTTATAGAAGGGAACATTTAATGGGGGCTTACAGTTTCAGAGGGTGAAGCCATTACCATCATGGTGGGGAGCATGGCAGCAGGCAGGCAGGCATGGTGCTGAACAGAAGTTGAGAGCTCACATCTGATCCACAAACACTAGGCAGAGAGGACTAACCGGGAATGGCACAGGCTTTTGAAACCTCAAAGTCCACCCCCACTGACACACCTCCTCTAATAAGGCCACGTCTCCTAATCCTTCTCAAACAGTTCCACCAACTGGGAACCAAGTATTCAAATACATGAGGCTATGGGGGCCATTTCCATTAATACTACCACAGCATTTTAGTGACTTTGTTGAGCTCTATGATAGGGCATAATTTTTACAAGGTAGGAGAGGATATGACAGATCTGAGTATTTTAGACCGGTATATGGATTGTGCTTGTGACGTACTAAAGAGAAAAGAGCTAAGTGGAAAGGGGGTCTGTCCAGGGCCTCTTCCTTGAAGGTGAATGTGGCAAGATTCTCATGGAACCAGAGTCCTTAGGGTAAAAGTTAACAGAAAGCCAAATGCTATGCCAATGAAGCTGTAGACTCCCCCGGCACGTCCAACCTGCAGACTGTCAGCTGCATGAGGCAAAGGACAGCAATGATATGGCCCAACACAAAAGTGTAAACTTACTTAACCATTATATTTTTACAGTTAAAAAAAACCCAATTGTGTGATTCTGGAGCATGCATGTTATAGATGATTATGTTTAGGATATTTCTTATAAGAGCCTGAGCAACAGTCGAGAGCAGACAGGAAGGATGAAACAGAGCAGCTGAAAAAGGTTATGACTGCCTTAGGGTGGAGAGTTGTCCCCTCAGGGTATGTGGTGTACCCTTCTTCCCTGAAAGAAAATGCACGGAGGGTCGGGATTGTTGATCTAGCCTGGGGTCTGTTTACGGCCATGATGGAAAGGCAAGAGCCACAGGGCCAGCCTGGAGCTTGTCAGAGCCAGGGAACTGCCTCCAGTCACAGCACAGGAAGCTGGAGTACAGCCCCGCTCTCCTTCGGGCATGAGTTGGGTGGAGTAACACAAGCTTCCCCCATTCAGTCCATCATGGGTGGGGAGATGTGCAGGAGCCCGGCGGTGGAAGCAGAACCCCGGGATCCGGCGGTGGGTAGTTCACAGGCAATGATGGGGAATTATGGAGAGATACCTGGATGTGGTTGTGTCTTCATTGCTGCTGGATCCAACATTTTATAAAGGGTTTTTAAAAAAATGAATGTTCTGTCTCCTCTTACATCTACCTCCTGGTCAGGGCTCAGTGTCTCCCCAGTGGCATTCTGTGGTCTAGCTCCTAGCCCCCACCTCACCTCATCTCCTGCTTCAAACACCATAGTGCTTCTTTGCTTGGAGGTCATCCGTATTATCCCCCCCTCCACTTTAGATTGTGAGATCTGGCAGGCCTGGGCCAGATCTCACTTCAGGACAGTGCTGTAGGCACGGGCATGGGAAGGGAAGGGGTCCAGGAGTCCCTAGGCACACGTTTTCATCCTGGGGAGGATCTCTTCCCCGTTTCGACACTTCCCTTGCCCTCCTATGGGTGTCCCAGTTTGCACAGGGGCGTCTTGCCCACTCTGCCTCTCTGCAGGCCTTTGCAAAGCTGTGTCTAATCTACGATGATGTGGTACATACAGGCACAGGCCCTGCCCTCCAGAGACCCACAGCCTTTTGAGTACATGAGGACCCATTCCAGGTGCTCAGGATAGGGTCCTTGGTACCAGGAGATACATACTCTGGAAGGAATTGAGGAACTAATAGTTCAGGGCAGGAGACACTGGCGAACGGTTATAGGGTGTCTGGAGAAAGGCTGGTCTCATTAGACCATGAGAGGGTGAGGTAAGGGTGGGTAAGGTATTGGTGGAATAAGAGAAGCCACACCAATGAGGCTTAGGAACTGAAACAAGACAGCTGCATCCAAGCTGGAAGATGGGACGGAGACTTAGACCCTAGGAGCTGGGAGAGGGAGGTCTTTAGGCAGTTACTGGCTACCTGGTCTAGCCCCTGTGCCCAGGGGAGGAAGTGACTTACCCAAGGTCACTGTTACAAATGAGGAAGCCTGGGCTTCCTGACCCAATGCCTGAGGTTGTGCTTCGACAGGAAGCTGCCTTTAGCAACCACAATGACTGAAAGCTTTGGAGGCCGAGACTGCCAGCCGTCAGGCAGGTTCCTAGGGCCTGCCGTCTGGGGATGCCTTTTCCTCCCCCACCTCCAGTCTTGAGGTGGGCAGACACCATGTGTCTCACATCTGCTCTTCCAGTCACAAGAACCTGTTCTTTCACTTCCCCTCCCCCACTCCCTGCTGAGCTTCTAAGGTCTTATAGTAAACTGTAAATGTCTCCACTGGGGACAGAGACACCAGGCTGACACTGCCCTGGAGTCTGGTGTGATGTGGCATATTGGTGGCTGATGCTGCTGAATGAATCCTGTTCTGGTCCTGACCCAGACCCCTTCCTATTCCTAACTGCTAACCTGTTACCAGCCCCAGCGGAGCCCAGCCCAGCTGTCCCTCACTCCGCAGCCCAGCTGTCCCTCACTCCACATCAGTCTGCACTGCTCCTGGGTAGCCACATGCATTCAGCCCCAGCTCCAGGTCTGCTTGCCCTGGCTAGCCTTGGTCACCTTGACGATCTAAGCTCCAGCCTCAGGGGATATGGCCGTCTTTCCAGAACCTGGGGACAGAGTGTCTTCTTCTAGATCAGGTCTCTGAAACATCTCTGGGGTTGGGGCTCAAATGGGGACTGTGGACAGCCGAGGGAAAATGTGTATGGAGAGGCACTCCCAGGTTTGATGACTGTGGATCTCAGGACAGACTGGCCAGGTTGATGGTGCTGTCTCCACACCCCTGAAAGAACACTTTACACACAGCTCAAGGACAGAATGACAAACTTTATTAGAAATGTTCCTTGCTTGTAGGTCACATTCACATTAAAGTGGAGGCTGCACTGTCGGGCTCTGGTATCCCATGCTGTGACGATTTCCAGTTAAAAAATGAGCCTGGGTGGAGAGTATCTGGAACACACCAAAGTTGCTGAATGGTGGTGCTGGGGGCGGCGGCGGCAGCGACGGCGGCAACAGCAGCAGCAGCAGCAGCAACATTCTGTGACAGGATGGGTCTCAGGGCCTCAGACTGTGTGTCACACCCACCCTTCCTTTCCCAAGGCCACACCTCGGGCCCCAGCTGATAAATAAACAGCATGTCACACACATATTGGAAACGAGAAACAAACTGTGGAAGTCTCCTAAAGTGAAAAAATAATTTGCTCAAAGAAAGCTCTGTGACAGCCAGGCTTCACCCTGAATGATGGCGGCCAGAGCCCTGGACACTCATGGTGTCTCAGACTTGGTGTCCTGAGGCCCCCATCCTCCTTAGCACCTTTGGGAGAAAGCCATCTTCACCACACTCCTCTTTCAAAATGCAAACGCTCCCTAAAAACGATCATACCAAGAATGAGCTCTGTCCCCGGGGGCAAGTCATCAGACTAATGTCCCTGAATAGGGGGTGGGGACAGCCAAAGGACTCGATCCATGGTGGAAGAGGGCAGGAAGGGGTGAGGAAGCCGGCTCAGAGAGGAAAGCCCAGGTTCTTTGCACTGCTGTGGTCCCTGGTGACTTGTCTCTCAAAGTGGTACTAAGTCTTAAAATGGAAGGACAATCTCCCTGCCCTGGCCAGGGGCAGGCAGAGAGGGGACCATCAAGGACTTGCCTCCCTCCGTCATTCATTATTCAGAAGCTATTTTCTCCACACTGGCCAATTTTCCTGGGCCTGTCTGCGGTGGGGAACAGGACGCCGTCTCCTGTCAAATGTTTTATTCATTCTCTTGAGGAAGACATGGTCTCTACACTCTGGCTGACTAGGTGGCCTCCTGGTCCCGGTTGAGGGCAGCAGTTTGGCCCTGGCAGCCGCAGTGGCAACAGGTATTCCTTTTCCAAGTCAGTGAGTGACATATCCCGATGCTCTGGAGCTAGGTGCTGTGTGACCACAGATGCCAGCAGGCCTTTGGCACCGCTCACTGGTACTGCAGATAGTTTTTGAGAGACTGAGGCAGGGGCAGGGAGCCGATGTCCCGCAGGCGCTGTCTGCCCAGGGCTGAGCGGATGGATCTCCGGCACAGGTCCATCAGCGGCAGGGGTTCAGCTGCAAAGACAGCAAAGTGTGAGTGCCCACACCTCCTTACTCCGCCCAGGTTGCCCGCCGCCTACCCTTGACCTTGACCTAGCTCAGGGCCCCCTGTTCCTAAAGAGCCAACCCTGCTTGCAGTAAGAAGTCCTCAGCAATGTTTATGAAAGGGGGATGATGGCTGGTCAGAATAGAAGATTTGGAATAACCAATGGCGAATAGGCTTAACAGTGGTATTCAACTTATCTATAGCAAGGATAAGTCCTGGTGTGGGGTGTATGGCTCACAAGTGTTTGAAAGGGGTATTCTTTTAGAAACAGAATAATTTGTCCGAGCTACTCAGGAGGCTGAGGCAGGAGGATCATTCGAGCCCAGAAGAAGTTCAAGGCCTGCCTGGGCAACACAGCTAGACCCTATCTCAAAACAAACGAGCAAACAGGTTCGATCCCACCAGCTTTTACAGCTCTTTCAACCCCTCACACTTTCCCTGCAGTGTCTGTGATGGCCAGTGGAAGGACACATTTTCTCACAGCACTCGAGTTCTAGAAAAATCCATAAGTTAAAATCCGCCAGGGGCCTGGAAGGCGGCTCAGGGGGTAAAAGTGCTTGCCACACAAGCCTGATGACGTGATATTGATCCTCAGGAGCCACTTAAAAAGCCGGATGCAGTGGCAGTCATCTGTAAGACCAGCACTCCCACATCGAGACGGAAAACAGACGAGCGACCCCAACTCAACATGGTGGAGGGAGGGAACCCACTCTCCAAAGTCGCCCTCTGACCTTCACATGCACACCGTGGTGCACTTAACCCAACCCCGAAGAGTAAAAACCAAACCACAGCAACAGCACCTCTGGATACAGGATAGTTTACTGAGTTACAGACTCACTGAGGGTACTCATACTAACATTTATCTCTTCCAGGTTCTGTGGTACCTGTCGGGGTACAGAGACAACTAAGCCGGGGCAGAGCCAGCCCTGGGGTGAGCCTGTAGTCTGGGATTTTTAAGTTGTTGGGATTTTGTTGTTGTTGTTTTTAATTTTGTATACATGGGTGTTTTGCCTGCATGTATATCTGTGTACCACGTGTAGGCCTTGCGCCCACAGAGGCCAGAAGAGGGTGTTGGATACATTGGAACTGGAGTTACAGATGGTTGTGAGCCACCGTGTTTGGTGCTGGGAATTGAACCCAGGACCTCTGGAAAAGCAGCCAGTGCTCTCAACCTCTGAGCCATCTCTCCAGCCCCAGTAAGTGAATTATTCTAAAAGTGTTATACATGAGAGAGCTCCTGAGTGCACAGGGACAGAAACCGGCAGCTGCTGGAAAGCTCTGAGGACAGACCTCTGAATGGAATTCGAAGGACGAGCAGGAGTGTTCTAGGCACACGAGGCTGGGCAGTATGGTAAGCAGGGAGAACGGGCAAGGACCAGGAAGATGGGGAAGCTGAGCAGAACAGGGCTGGCAGCTCACACAGGCCAGCGGAGAATGAGGAGGACATCGGTCCCATGTCACCTCATGTGGCTGACATGGGGTCGAGATGCTTGCACTGCAACTAAGTGTTCTTTTGGTAATGGAACAGGTAGGATTTTTGAAGGCATTCTAAGGCACGGTCAAATCCTAAGTAACAAACACAAATATGTCAGCTGTATGGGAATGGTATCAGGAGGGATGGGGACAATAGCAGCTGGGGTTTCCAGGGAACTTCTACTAGAGATGCAGTGCTAATGGGCCGCCATCAGAACCCAAGTGGGACTCGCATGAGCGCCAGAGGCTATGTCCAAGGACACCTCTTGCTATCCTTCGGTGAGGCCAGACTCGGGCACTAGTAGCTTTACTTCTTCCTTATCTTTTGATCCTCATACAAAACGAGGCATGCATCCTGACCTGACCTGTCCCTCACAGGGTTCCCACCTCTACTGCAGCAGCACCTCCAACCCTCCCTGCCCCTTGTCCTTCACAGCACCAGTCTACAAGGTGCCCTGCCCTGTCAATCAAGCCCCTGCTCTAATCCCTCCGCCTTTCAACCCTGGCTGGTCACTTAGCAGGGAGTATGAGGTATAAGACATGCATGTAGCTGTTTTCTCCTGAAGGATTAGTATGTGGTCATACACATACTAAGCTCTTGGTGGGGGGCTTAATTCACGTGAACCCCTGGGGGCAATAAATATTATTATTATCGTCTCTATTTTAAGGAGGCAGAAGCTGAAACAGAGTGCACAAGCCCTTTACCTAAAGATGCTCAGCTGGTAAGTGGCAACATCAGGAATCAAACTCACGGAACCAGAAGCAGGAACTTGCCTTCTGTCTTACCCACATTTACCGCACATCTGCTTGACCTATTGCTAGGCTGAGCATATCTCACTGAGGTCCTAAAGCAGCCTTCTGAAGTCAATGTGGCTACTCATTCCTTTCTGAGAGAAGATGAATCTGAGGCTGGGAGAGGAGAGACTTATCTAGAATGGTAAAGCTTGCACATGAGTGTCATGCTGCCCCTCCTACAAAGAACACTAAAAAAGGTGGACTCGAGGGGACAGTGAAGGTGACATCACCTGTCTTCTAGACTCCTGGCAGACTGTGCCATAGCCTCAGGCTCTTACTGTCCCTGCATGGCCACTTTCCAGGTTACTGATGCCCACCTCTCCCACATTACTGTAACAGTGCTGCTTGGAAGCAGGCAGGTTACTGCCGCTCACCAGTCGGGTGCCAAAATCAACCGCACCTGTTCACAGAATAGAAAACAAATCAGCTCTAGTCATGGAGGGGCCCCAGGTACATGTGACTGCAGGGATGAGCCTCTCAAGCAGTTTTAAGTGAAAGAAAAGTGTGTTGTGTGTGACTTCTGAAAACCCTGTAAGTCTAAAAGTAGCTGATGATGTCCAGGGTGTAGTGACTGGGGTGGTGGTGACGGCGGAGGGGTTACTTTCAGGTTTGTGTTCAGCTCTCCTAGCCAGCTTGCCTTGATGCCAGCAGGCAGCAGCTTGAGATCCAGACACTTTCTTCACCTATTACTCTTCAAAAAGAAGTTAGATCTGAAATAAAGGAGCTACTCACTGAGTCAGGCCTTAGTCCCCTGGGGTAGCAGACAGCCTAAACACACATGCGTTGTGGGATGTCTTTCTGTATGCTATGAATAATGTGTTGCTCTGATTGGTTGATAAATAAAGCTGCATTGACCTATGGCAGGGCAGGATGGAGCCAGGTGGGAAAATCCAAGAGAGATAGTGAGAGAAGAAAGGAGAGTGGGCAGACGCTGCTAGCCACCACCAGGAGAAGCAAGATGTAAAGAATGGGTAAGCACAAGTCACGTGGCAAGGTATAGATTTATAGAAATGGGTTAATTTAAGATACAAGAGCTAGCTACCAAAAGCCTGCCATGGCCATAGTCTGAAAATAATATAAGCCTCTGTGTGTTTATTTGGGTCTGAACGGCTGTGGGACCGGGCAGGACACAGAAAAACTTCCAGCTACACACATGCCAAGCTGAAAAGGATAAAGGGGGCGAGCTTGGAAGCCCAGCTCACACTCAGCCCTGCCAGCCAGAGGCAGCTGGCTCCTCTTCTCCCAGCCCCACATTTCTCATCTGTAAAACGGGACAGGATGATAACATCACATCATGGACTATACGGTGATGATGCCATGCCATAGCCTGCCCTTTGCCTTAGCACAGTCCTTGCTGAAACACGCCTTCAAGCCATCAGCTCAAGAGGTATCTTTGAAAACAGTCACACGGTTGTTTGCACAGCATCCTTGAAAGCTGAACTTAAGAAGGCCTGGGCACTATTTATTTTTCATAAAGGAAATGAGGAGATACACAGGTGTCATGTCTGCATGTAGGCTTGTGTACTACTTGTACCACTGGTGCCCGTAGAGGCCAGAAGGCACTGGGTACCCTGGAACTGGAATTACAGACAACTGTGAGCCACCATGTGGGTGCTGGGATTTGAACCCGGATCCTCTGGAAGAGCAGTCCGTGCTCTTAATTGCTGAGCCATCTCTCCAGCCCCATCCACTAGTATTATTCAAGTGTGAGGATGCTGGGAGGACAGGCGTAAGCTCTAGGGGGCAGCCTGGGCTCCATGTTGGTGCCCTTCCCAGCTGAAATGACAGAAAAGATGTGCACAGGTTCCCTGTGTGTGTCTGAAGGACACCACATCAGAGCTGGAAACTAAGAGAGGCAGGGGCCGTCTAGACAGCTAGGAAGACAATAACGAGTGTGACAGGGTGGAGAGGTCAAGAAGAAAACCCGACAGCACTGTCCACTAAGGGTGGAGGAAGGTTCAGAGAAGCCACAAGCTCCACAGACCACACATCTTGAGAATCCACGAGGAGCTGTAGCCCAACACTTGGGGCAATGGTACTCCCAACCCTGCCCCAGCAGAAGCCTGAGCCTGCTGTCTGTCTCAAGGGAAGTAGCCTTTAGGGAAAGCCCTGCTCAGTGTGGAGGGCCAGCTGAATGGAGCATGAGCAGACCCTTCACAGTGGATGGAGGAAAGGAAGGCCATTTCTATGCAGGTAAGAACCCAAGGGCCTGTGCTCTGCCCCCAGAGTGGCAGAGCAGCCTCGGTTTTCTTCCCCAGCTCTGGTGTCACTGTCAGAGCAGCAGGTGGCCTGGTATGACAGCCTAGGTGCCTTGACATGGGTGCAGTTTGTCAGGATGGAACCCACACTTGATTCCTGGCGGTGGAAAGCTTGACGGTACCGCATCAACTTAGGTTATTGGGGAACAAATGCACAGGACAGAGTAAGGTGGGGAATACCTGGGAGAGAAATGTGGTGTGGGCCTTGGAGACTAGGGTTGTGGTCACCAAGCCTCTAACAGAGAAGAGGCAGATATCCGAAGTAGGCCCCAGGGACAAGCTGGCTCAAGGTGGTACTCATCAAAGGCGAGGCTGCTTAGAGGACACACTCAGCTTTCCACCCAAAGAAAATGTTAGCCACTGGTCTACAGTAGCATCCACAGAGGAGCAGGGATCTATCTGCAGACCTGACCATGCACCCCAGACCTCCTATCTGCAGACTTGACCCTGTACCCCGGCTCCTATCTGCATACCTGACCGTGCACCTCAGGCCTCCCATCTACAGACCTGACCCTGTACCCCAGGCCTCCCATCAGTAGACCCGACCCTGTACCCCAGGCCTCCCATCAGCAGACCCAACCCTGTACCCCAGGCCTCTGTCCACAGGCCTTCTCTGCCTCCGGGCCAGGCTCTTGGGTGTTTGTCCACTTCTGGCTTTGCTGCACACCCAGCCCTGGTGGAGTCAGATGCTGGCTAGCTACTGAGCCTCTGCCAGCTCTAAGGAAGAATGAACTGCTCTGTGGGCTCTGGGGACTGTAGCCATACCCTGCTGGCTGTGAGCTTAGCTCTGATGGGCCTTTGCAATAAGCAGACCTGTGTGTTTGGGTTGGGGTGGGGAGAGATAGGAAGGAATGTCTCATTACTTGTCTAGCCTCAGAGAGCTGGGCTGGGTATAGAGACCTACACTAGAGGCAAACCCCAGCTTAGCCTGACCTTGGTTCACAGCCAAAGACAGACTCTTTTCACAGCCAACTTGAAATGTCACTAATAACAAAAGATGCCATATATAACCCATGAAGAGACAGAAAAATCAGTTCTTGAAATGAAGAAAAATTCTAAACACACATATTTTCCCTTCTACCTTTCTATTTCTAAATTCTGATCATAATGATCAATACTGGTATTTCTGATGCTTGAGATGTCTCTGTCCTGGGAGGAATGATGTCACATGTCTGTGGATGTTGTCAGAATCTAAGGGAAGTCACCTTTGCCAAGTGGATCCCTGACCCACACCTTCAGACACGCTCTGCATGGTCTTGTCTTTGAAATGGCGCCCACTCCTACACCCCTTTCTACACACCTGGGTTCTCTGTTAGCTTGTGTTCACTCTGAGCCCTTCCGTCTCTTCCTGACTCCACCATGAAGCAGGCTCAGGTGTCCTTCTACCCTCTCAAACAGCTCCAACCTCCTCCCTGACCTCCTCATGTCAGTCCTCAGCAAGGCCAGCATCTTTATGGTGACCGAACCCAAGAATTCAGAGACAAAACTCATTTGAAGAACTTTGCCCTACCCTCAGACCTTGTCCTAAGTAGGAGGTTGAGGGAAAGGGAATCCGGGGTCCCTGTCCCAGGCTCCCAGCAAGTCCTGAGCTCTTGAGTCGCTATCGAATCTCCTCCCCTGGGGACTGTGGCTCTCAAAGGAATGGGTGTCATCCCTGCTGCTTAGTCCTTCCTGGAAATTACAAGGTCAATGGGATGGAGAAGCCCAGGTTCTGGGAGACAGAAGCAGCTGAAGTGAGCCCTCCTCTCTACAGAAGGCACTGAAGCACTTTGAGGCAGGGAATGAGTACTAATAATAGAAGGGAGTCCTTTCCTGGGAGATGCTCAGTGGGAAAAGCACAAGACACACAAGAGGCAGGACCTGGGTCCAGATGCGCAGAATCCATGTAAAGCTGGATGAGGGAGGCTGCATCTGCCATCCCGGCACTCCTACTGGGGAGTGGACACAGAAAGATGGCCAGAAGCTCACAGGCTCATTA
>CABHPH010139613.1:0-30532 GCA_902168325.1 Peromyscus nudipes
ATTCCAAATGACAAATCCTGAAAGATGCAAATGAAATTAGCAAGGACTCACCTTCCCTAGCCTGAAAATCTGGTAACCCCAGTTACTTGGTCAAACATTTAGCCAAACTTACTTGACTCTGAAGTTGAGAAGAGAGTGGTGTTGGGGAAATGAGAATAGTGTTGGTGTGTGTCGGACTCAGACTGCAGGGCTCTCTGGTCTGCTCACTGTTGCCTTACCTGAAAATGGAGATAATAGTCATATCTGCTTAAAATTATTAGAAAGATTCAGTAGGTGATGTAGTCTCATAATCTGTTTAAACAGTTAAGTTTTGTTTTTCCTCATGATTCTGGGGGTGGAAATATAAGACCAAAGTGCCAGCTTATGATCTGGCGGGCCCCGTGTTCATCAGTGGCTGTGTGCTTTCCACATGTGTGAAATACTAGCATTTGTATGTCATTCTCCATTCCATTCTGGGATTTCCCCAGCCCTCGTCTACTCACATTAAGTGCATTAATCGTCCTGTGAAGTTTTAATGGGCTCTGACAAATGTTCAGTACTGTGTATTCATCATGGTATACAGATTCATTTTGGGGCCCTAAAAAAAGCCTCTGCTTCACCTACTGTTTTCAAACCCATCCCCACCTCCATCCTGGTAATGACTGATGTGTTTACCATGAATAGTTTCACAGTTTCTGGGGTGTCATATAATTGGAATCATATAGCATATGCCTTTTCATACTAGCCTCTCTTACTTAGCATTGTAAAGGCTTGGCGTATGTCAGAAATCCCATCCCTGCACTTGGGAACAGCCTGGGCTGTATAGTGAGTTTCTGTCTTTAAAAATTCGCCCATACCTTTTTGTGGCTTGATAGCTTGTTTATTTTTGTTTTGCTATTTGTTTGTGACAATGTCTGATATAGCCCAGCTGGCCTTGAACTCTTCCCGATCTATCTCTGGTTGGGCTGCTGGGCTAACAGGAGTTGTCACCAAGCCCTGAACTAATTTATCATGAGCAGTATTCCTTTTTGTAGCCTACACTGTACTCACCTGTTGAAGGACGTCTTGATTACTTCTGGTTCTTGGCAGTTACCAAAAAAGCTGGAGTTTTTGTTGTTTTAGATTTACTTATTATGTATACAGAATTCTGCCTGCATGTATGCCTATACACCAGAAGAGGGCACCAGATTTCATTATAGATGGTTGTGAACCACCATGTGGTTGCTGGTAACTGATCCCTGGAAGAGCAGCTGGTGCTCTTAACCTCTGAGCCATCTCTCCAGCCTCCAAAACTGGAGTTTTTTAGGACTGTGATTGTCAGGCGGTGTTGTTAAGACTGTTTCTCTGTTTTCACTCTGGGTATATACACATACCCAAGTTTCACCAATTTTTAGCAGAACCCATTTAGAGGAAAACTCTTGAATTTTAGCTCTTTTAAGTGTCTTTTCTTACCTTGCCTTCTCAGAATCATCTATTCCCTGCCTCTCTTTATTTTTGATTGCCTCTTCTGTTACAAATTAAATGTCTTCTCCTAGGCCCCCTGAATTGCTGTTAAAGATTAATATGACCCATGTCTAACAGAGCCCATTCATTTTAGACCATTTATGGCCCTTGATACTCTTGGCCACTCCCTCCTTGAGGTGCGACCTCTATTCCTGTTACTGTGTCTGTCACCATTGACCCCCTTTCCAGTGCTTCCACCTACTCTTCTGACCTTCAGTCTCATTTATCCAGTCCTCCTTACAAAAGGAGGTCTCATTGCACCGTAGACTTCAACCCCTCATTAACTATGTCATGCCCCACACTTGGCTAGTTTTTCTCTTTATAAGCTTCTCATAAACTCTAATTTGGAGAAAAGCATCTCTTAATCTGAGAAACCTAGGAATCTTCCTAGAATCCTCCCTTTTATCCCAGTCCAGGTGGCAGTTGAGATACATTGCTTTTCTTTCCCATCTTTCATATTAACCCAGTGGAGTGCTTTTATTGCAGATCCTCCTCATCTCTGGTCTTTGGCCAGGCATCGGCCCAGAGCCTCTGCTGCTCTCCTTGTTCTAATATTGCACTCCTCCAATCTGCTCAAGTGATGCATGAGCTGTTCAAACCACTCCTACATATAAGAATCTCATTCTCCATAGCCAGCTCTGGGTGTACAGACAGTGTAAATGGAGTGGTTCTCACTACCCTTGGCTTACTTATTTCTGTCCTGTGACACCCTCACCTTCGGTCTGGCAAGAAAAACCACTGGCTATTTTTGGTCGTCCTTCCCTCAGCCTAGGATATTATTCCTTCCATTCTTCCATCCTGTACCTAGGGAGACACTACTCAAGGGTTTTGGTAACACAAGCCTCATAATGAAGAAAGTCCCCCACCCTGTACTTCCCCACTTTTAACTTTTTGCTGGATTGCTTCAGACATCTGCCTCTGTGTTTCTAAATCTAGCCTTGTGAGGCTTCTGCCTCTTTCTGAGCAGGTGTCTAAGGTCAGTCTGTACTCAGACTTCATTTCCATTCATGCTTCAAACCACTACAACCCAAAGAGTAGATCCAGAAAGAGCCATTGACTCAAGAAATAGGAAAAGGAATCCCCGGCATCATGTAAATTTGTTCAGTTCAGAAAATGATCTACGAGAGCCAATCTTTAGTTTTGAAGGAATGAATTTGTTGAGTATATAACAGGCCTTTAATTCCAACACTCGGGAATCAGAGGTAGGCAGATTGCTGTGAGTTTGAGGCCAGCCTGGTCTACAGAGTGACCTACTACGGTTAGTGATTAGTAACTCTTTAATAAACTCCTTAATTTCCAACAATCTTACTCCCCAACAATCTGCTTCCTGTTCTTTTGAACACACCCCTCCCCAGCATCTAAAACCTTGTACTTTTTTTTTTTAGCCTTGTTGCAAAATACATTCTTGAGCTGGAGAGATGACTCAGTGCTTAAGAATACTGTTCTTGGGCTGGAGAGATGGCTCAGAGGTTAAGAGCACTGAATGCTCTTCCAGAGGTCCTGAGTTCAATTCCCAGCACCCACATGGTGGCTCACAACCATCTGCAATGAGATCTGATGCCCTCTTCTGTATACATAATAAATAAATAAATCTTTAAAAAAAAAAAAGAATACTGCTCTTACAGAGGTCCACGTTTCAGTTCCCAGCGACACCCATGCAGTGGCTTCCAACCGTCTGTAGCTCCAGTTCTACATGATCCAGCACCCTCTTTGGACCTCTGCAGCAACAAGCATGTATGTAGTACACAAATATGCATGTAGGCAAAACATTCATACACATAAACAAATCTTTTTTAAAAAAGTACTTGTCAGGCAGAGACAGGCAGATCTCTGTGAATTTGAAGCCAGTCTGGTCTACATAGTGAGTTTCAGGCCAGCCAGGACTATGTAGAAAGAGACTTTGTCTCACAAAAGCCAATAAATAAATGAATACATTGTTTGGACAAGGTTGGAAAGAAGGAAGGTGATTTCTTAGCTATATATAAAATGATGCCTCCAACATCCCGTATATACCCACCTTAAAGAAACCCAACTATGACTCCCTTGTCCTGTCAGGTGACTCTTGGAGCACCTTTCTATTTTCAGTAAACCTAACATGGCTCATCCTGAAATTCCTGTCTTTGTGGAAGCCACAAACCTAAGTCTTGCCTTGGTGGAGGCCTCTGAAATTCACACCTCATGTCAAGCATGGTGGCATTTAATTCCAGCACTTGGGAGCAGAAGCAGGAGAATCTCTGTGAGTTCGAGGCCAACCTGGTCTACATAATGAGTTCTGGGCCAGCCAAGGCTTCATAGTGAGACCCTGTCTCAAAAATAAATAAACAAACAAACAAACAAATAAATAAATAAAAGCTGCTTAGGCAGTTGCATGTGTGCCAGTGTGCCATGGAGCTGTGGCCCTTGTAAGTGACATAAACTAAAACTTGTTTTAATTGGCAGCAGAGAAAGATCAGAGTAATATTTCGTGTGTAGGATGCCTTGCGTTTGTTGTAGTTAAGTTCTTTTTCTCTATTAATTAAAGAACCGAAAGACAGGGAGGGAGGCAAAGCAACAGTTAAGATTATTGGCAAGGAATACAAATTTCTTGAGCAAGAAGGGCCCCAGACTGGGAATCCACTGATTGTGATGCGGGATCCAGGTTTTTCTTGGGTTCGAGTTCCCATTCCTAATGACCTATTGGTCCTCAGGTGTCCTGATCATCTCTGGTATGAGGATTGTGTCTCCTGTTTCCACTTGTGGCTGTTCAGTTGCTGATACAGCCCCCATCTTAGTGCATGAACACAAACAGCTGCTGGTTGATTGGGGTTTGTCACTAATCTGGGTGGGCCCCCAACCCCCCTTTTCTTTATGGTGTGATAGGGAAAGAGAGATTTGCTACAGGGTAAGAGAAATGCCCCACTTTCCCTGCCCCCTGCCCTGGGGCCTGCAGCTTCGGAGTCACACACAGGATAACAGAAAGACTGTTATATTTATGTTCTTTTAAAAGTTACATGAGCTGTGATACTTTTAATGTTTTTAGGGTACAGGAACTTCTGGGTTTGATAATGTTTGGGCTTTTTTTCTTTCATGATCACCTTTTTCCTTTTCTCACACAATATTCAAATACCTATTAGTAAATTCTGTTTTCCTGTTTTCATGCTAGTGTATGTTTCTCAAATACTTAAATTTCTTTTCTAAGAAGAGAACCATTTCAAAGGTTCTGAAACACTAAGATAGCACCGACCCATGGATAGGTTTGTGGCAAATCCTCATGGGTCCCTGGCTTGCTAAACCCCGATCTTAACTAGAAGACTGGAATCCATAAGCTATGTGTATTGCTGCTTTCTCTCAGAAAACTAAGGAACAAGTGGAATTACATTCTGATACTTTGTCCCTGCTCCTTCCTCCCTCCTCCCCCTCCTCCCCCCTCCTCCCTGGAAGAAAACTAAACTGGCAAAGACATACTTCAGAGTAACTTGCAATCCCGAGGGTCAGTCAGAAATCAAGAAGCAAAATCATGTTGATGTCAAATCATTTCAGAAGTAAACTGGTGACAGTTGAAACCTCCTGCCTCAGCACCTGTAGAAACTAGAACTGCAGGAACATGCCTCCACCCAACAATACACCTTTTGTTTATATTTAATACATACAAGTTGACCTTGAACTTGTAACCCTCCGACCCAGTCTCCCTGCTAGCTATGATTATAAGTATATACCACCATGATGGATTTATAGAGTCTCCAGTGGTATTTTATGCTTTTAATCCCAGCAGTTGAGGCAGAGATGGGAGGACCTTGAGTTCAAGGCCAGCCTGTTATGAGACCCTGTCTCAACTCCCAACATAAAAAGGGTCTCTGGTTCCCCGTGGGCCTCCTCATGGGGAGATGCTTGTGATGCTCAGTTCAAGTGGTGTATGATTCCCACTTTTGCTGCAGTTTACCTGCCATACTCTTTTTATAACAACGACTGCAGGAAAGAGGCAACACTCCCCACCCCACCCCCACTCCCCCCACCCCCCATCCTCACCCCCCCCCCCCCCCCCCCGCCACCGCCCCCACCCCCAGCATTTGGACAAAGCATACTCTTTAAACCAAAGTAAGACTTCCTCCTTGTATCCTTCAGGCTTCCCACCAGTCACCCACACAGCCTCTTATTCTGAAGCAAGTTCCTTCCTGCTGATGACGCCTTCAGGGCAACCCCAAAGATCTTGCATCCCAAGACTGAAATAGCATTTTTAATTGAGCAGGGCCATCGCATTTGCTGTGCTGTTCAAGGGCTTAGAGCAAGCTTACGTGTGCTGAAAGAATTCCTCCTTGCAGGGTGCAAAGGGGAAGAGGTTGCCATAAGACACTGAATCGGTTTTGAAATGAACGTGAAAATACTGGGTGAGGGGGTCGTCTTGCAATTTGCCTTATCTGATGTTAGAAGATGCAGCACTGAGGACACTGAGGATAGATTCCCATGGTAGAATTCCTGCCTACCGTGTGTATAGTCCTGGGTTCAAAACTCGAGGAAGGACAGGGAGGAAAAACAAAAAGAGAAGCTACAAGAGGCAGGAGGATCTCTGTTAGTGTGAGGCCAGCCTGGTCTACAGACCTAGTTCCAGGCCAGCCTGGTCTACAGACCTAGTTCTAGGACAGCCGAAGCTACAAAAAGGAAATCTGTCTGGAAAAAAACAAAACAAAACAAGGGAGAAACGAAAGACCACAATTTTGGTGCTCAGTGAGTAAAGGCACTTGCTTCACTGTGAAATCATGAGGACCTGAGTTTGAATCCCCAGTATCTAATTTAAAAGCTTTGCAAGGTCACACATGTGTGGACAACTATAACCCTCGCATGGTGGAGGGTACAGAGGGTGGTCACTATGTCTTGCTGCCTGCCAGCCTAGTTCTAGGTTCAATGAGAGACCCTGTCTCAAGGGAATAAGGTGGAGAGTGACAGATGGGACACTCGAGAATACACACATGCACGCACCCCACACAGACAGACAGACAGACAGACAGGTGGCTGTCTACGAAATAAGGAGTTCAAGGTCATTCTCAGTTACATAGTCTGAGGTCAGCCGAGGCTATAGAAACTCTCAAAACACCAATTAAAAAAAAAAACAAAAACGAAACAACAAAAAAGACAAATGAAAAGGTAAACTTGAACAAAGGCGTTTAGAATGGGACTGAGTTTCACAACCCTGTCCCCATCTACCTCCTTGCATAGAACATTGTCTCTCCTAGTGGAAAACAAAAAACAAAAACATTAACACCTCTAGCGCTAGAGAGATGGCTCAGCTGGTTAGGAGCACTTGCTGTTCTTCCAGAGTAGACAGGTTCAAGTCCCGGTGCCCACATGGTGGCTCATAACTTTCCAGAGGCTCCAAGATCCTCTTCTGGCCTCCTTGGGTAAAAGACATGCATGCATATACAAAAAAGAAAAAGTCTCAGCACATTATCCCACTCAACTCAAACCCCTGCCTGACTGGGGGCTGGGCCAGCTTCTCCTGTAGACTCTCATGATCCAGTCAGTCACAGCTGAAAGGCTTGTCTGTCCCCATCACAGCAAATAAAGAATGATGACCTGTCACCCACTCTGCCCAACTGGCTCCATAGTAGGACACTTCAAGTGGCTTTTCTCACCTCTTGCAAGTCTCCATATCACTTAGACTGCAAACCAAGAGCAAATAATAAATCACCCAGCAAGCTTGGTGGTGCACAACTGCATGCCAGCACATGGGAGGCTGATGCAGGATTGCTGCTGCAGGCCAGCCTGGGCTATATAGCAAGACCCTGTCTCAAAAATAAAGAATGAAACAGCAATGTATGTACATTTTTCCTATTTTATAGTAAAACTGTAATGCCTTTGGTGAGTGGGTCTTTTAGCAGGTGATAATGTAAGTCATTATTTACCATCATATGGCCAGGACCCCGGACTTTCCAGTTGACTACCTCCACTCTGCCTCTTCCACACTTCAGGGGCTGTTCTCCGGAGCCCCTCATTTACTGCATTTATTCATTTGCTTTGTGTGCATGTGTGTGTGTCCATGTGTGTCACGGTGTGCATGTGGAGGTCAAAGTGAGTGAGTCTGTTCTTTTCTCCCACCATGTGTGTCCTGAGGCTTGAACTCAGGGAATCAGGCTTGGTGGCAAGCACCTTTACCATCTCACAGGCCTCCACTCATTTTTAGATACCAAATTCTGTTACCAGCCAAGGATGGAACAAAACCCCCAGTTTCCTATTAACAAAATGGAGGTTGTTTTTCTTGTACGGGAAGTCCAAGCTAGACATGGTGGTGCATGCTTGTAATCCCAGCTATTTAGGAGCCTAAGGTTGAGGATGACAAGTTTAGGGGCAGGCTAGACAATAACACAGCAAGACCCTGTCTGGAGATAAATAAGTCCAAAGCTAGCAGACCAGAGCTGGTGCGTGACTCGGTAATGTTCTAGCTCACCGACAGTGCCAACCTGCTAGCTTCTGGGAGTTTAAGACCGCTGCTGTAGTAAGCGCAGCTGGTTGGTGATGACTGATGGTCAGGATGATAATCTATGTGAGAACGAGTCAGGAACCCTGCATCTTGCTGAGGGAACCAGTGGGCACTACATAGTTACTTTGGCTGAGAACGACTATTCTAGCATCTGAGACTGTAGAGGAGGGTGGGGAGGTCTCTTTTTTCTTTATTTTTGTTTTTTGTTTCTTTGTTGTTTTTCCTGCTAAACTTACTGTTTCTAGGAGGAGAAAAGCCGATTCTTTCTTGGGCCTAGATCATGGAGTTTAGGACAGGGAAGATTACAAGAGGTGGGAAGTCCCCTTGCAGTCCCCTGCACACTTCCTAGCTCTAGTCTTCATGCTCACTTCATCTCATTTCATTGCCTAACCCGTCTTAAACTGTGGGTGTACATGGTCTTGTGTAACTGAATGTAAGAAGTGCACAAAATAGCAGTGATCAATGGCCACTGACCACGCAACAACCAAAAATGTATTTAAAGTCGAACTTGTAACAAATCTGAGGGGTTTCTAGCAGGCTTGTTGGTGTTCCTGCACACAACTGCAATGCAAGGTTGATTCTGACCACCACGGTGTGCTCAGTTTGCACAGGATATGCCCTCACACCAGCCAAGACAGCCAATGCTGCCTGCAGCCCTGTAGCTTAGAGTGAAGACTATTGTATGCTATGCATTGCAGTGTTTACTGTACGTAGGAAAATTCCAGCTCTTACAGTAGCATAATCGTTACATTACAGCTGGGTCTTCTGCAGGAGCAGACAGTGCTCTTGACCTCTGAGTCTCCTCTCTCAGGCCTCTAACCATTTCTGAAATGGCCCTAAGCATTCTTCTGCCCTTAACTGCACACTCATGCAAAGTAGCTTTCTCAACATCTCTAATTATCAAATTGAAATACTGATTAACTCTGAAAAGCACTGAAGATGCTCTAGTCTCTACAGTATCAAATATTCAGATATTTAATTTTTCATTGTAAAATTAAATTGAAATTAGCACACTGGTCTCATTAGTATGCAAATTTACTCTCACCTTTAATAAAGCATGAATTTATGTATATATAGTGTTTATATGTGTTTTAAAATAAATCTCTTATGATTTATTATCAGTAAATGTTTGATTTATATCCATATTTTATATACCTGTATATCTGGCGTTGTGTGAGGAGTTCTCAGGTGAAAAGGGGTTGTGAATGGGAAAGCTGAACTGGTCCTGCTCCAGTCAGTTAGTCAGTGAGGAAGGGTACTCTCCTAATTCCAGATCAAAATAGGAGAATATTTAGACAGAATTCAGCCTACCTAGACTTTTGGCAATGACTTAATTATGCCAGGCTTTATTATAGGTCTGTAGCTACTAGAGAGAGGTGATTGGGTACTAACTGAAATAGCCCTGTGGCAAGCAAGCATGGTTCAGTGTGAGCCCTCACACTTGTGTGCTCTCCAGAGAGTTGCTGTCAACAGTTCATCTTTTGTAGCGTGTATCCAGGCACAATCCACACTGGCTAAGATCTGACCTAGTGCCTGGTGAAGTTAGCCAGCCTCAGGGCATGAATGAAGGTCAGGAGGATCTGGAAGTAGCTGGGGTTTCTCCATTGAGTAACAAGAACTCCTCAAATGGACTGACCCAGGGTCTTCTAATATGTAAGAAACCCAGCTCTTGGGACAGGCCCCCCTTGCTTTCTGGTCATAATGGGATTCTTTCTTTCTTTTCTTTTTTGGTGTCTTGAAGCAGAGTCTCTGGTAGCCCCAGATGGCCTTGAACTCTCAACATGCAGGGTGACTTGCCAGTACCTCCAGAATGCTGTCATGTGCCACTACACCTGCTTTCTTCCTCCCCCTCCTTTTCTTTATAATGGTTCTAGGGACTGAACCTAGAGCCCAACACGTGCTAGACACGTGCTCTATCATTGAGCTGCATCCCCATCTCGTACTTGCTTCTTTATTGGGTCAGAAGTTGCTTTTGATCCTGGAAACATTTCCTTTAATGTGGAAGAATGTGAAGGAAACTCATAGTTTTGATATTTGAGGTCTAACTTTAGATCTTGTGTGTGTGTGTGTGTGTGTGTGTGTGTGTGTGTGTGTGTGTGTGTAGCATTTTAAGAAGTTGTAGCCAGATGGTGGTAGCACATGCCTTTAATCCCAGCACCTGGGAAGCAAAGGCAGGGAATGCCTGTGAGTTTGGGGCCAGCCTGGTCTACAGAGTGAGACCTTGAGAGAGAGAGAGAGAGAAAGAGAGAGAGAGAGAGAGAGAGAGAGAGAGAGAGAGAGAGAGAGAGAACTTGAGTATGCCATGGAAGGCATTATGGTCATATTTAAAATATCTAACTGGGTAACTGATGTAGATTTTTTATAATGCTGAAAAGTTCAGATCAACAGTATGGAAAAATAAGGAGTTAAAATTCCCTGTAAATATTTAAGAATGCTTTGAGAAAAAGTATTTTTAAAAATTAATTTTATGTTTTGTTTAAAATTTTAAAGGAAGTTTGTTGACTATTTTTATATTTAGCCCAGGCCCATATAAACTTGTTCTTTAGCTGAGGATGACCTTGAACTCCTGATCCCCCTGCTTCTACCTCCTGAGGACTGAGCACTCTCTCTCCCTCTCTCCCTCCCTGGTTCCCTCCTTCTCCTGTAGCCCAGGCTGGCCTGAACCTGCTGTGTAGCCGAGGATGACCCTGGACTCCTGATCCTGTCATTTTCCACAAGCTGGGACCAAGGACATGCACTACCCCATAGGACTAAATAACTACATTTCTCAATAGGACTGGTCACTAATGTCTTTCTTAATAGTGACTCTTAAAGTTGTTTTTAATGTACTGGGGGTTGAACCCAGGGCCTCACACGTGCTCACTAAGTATACTTAGTGATAAAATGTTAGCATGTTCTAATCAAGTTATTTCTAATCAAGGTAGAAACATTGAGTTTAAGTCAAATCTAAAGGCATAAAATAATCACTGCATTGAATTTGAATAAAGTGGATATTAATTGGATAAAACTAATCCTGAGCACTCTTGTTTACATAAAGGTCACCCTCCATTATAATGAAAATTATAATTTAACCCATTTAGATGTTTTAAAAATAACCTGCTCATGACATGTGGCCAGTGACAAATATTCTTTGCATCTTACAGGGAAAAAAACTCTGGTAAATTTAGGAAGAAGTGACCACAACAGAGGTCTCAGGAATACTCCCAGGGCAGTGGTGCTCAACCTTCCTAATGCTACCACTTTTAATACAGTTCCTTGTTGTGATTACCCCACATAAAATTATTTTCATTACTTACTTCATAACTGTAGTTTTGCTACTGTTATGAATTGACATGTAAATTTATATGTTTTTCTGATGGTCTTAGGCAACCTCTGTGAAAGAGTCATTTGATCCCAAAGGGGTTGTTACCCACAGGTTGAGAAGCTCTGCCTTATGGCATACCGATCTTGTCACCAGAATGGACTTGGTCACAATCTTTCCCCACTGGCTTGATTCTCTTGTTTTCTTTTGAAATGGTCTCATGTAACCCAGGTTGGTCTTGAACTCCTGATCCTCTGGATTCTACCTGCTGAGTCTTGGGATGACAGACATAAGCCACATGCCTGGTTGGTCTGGATTTTATCTGTCAGTTTGGCCACTGAAGTGTCCTTATTAGGGGTAGGGTGAAACTTCACAATAAAGAGTTGTCTTTTCCTCGTGGAAGTGATGAGGTGACATGCGTGAAGCCTGCGGAGCTGCCCTCCCCAGAAGCCAGGCAGCAGAGAGAGCAGCCACGCCGCCAGGAGATGGTGAGCCTGATTTCTGGGAAAAAGGCAGCGGGGCTCCTCAGCTGTAAATAGGTCATTCAGACTCAATTTGCTAAGACTGAAGGCTCTGGGTTCCCAGGGGGACTAACCCCAAAGGACTGTGACGTCTTTACCTTAGCATGTGGCTGGAGGAGAGGACGAAGTGCCCCAGAGAAGGATGCTGTGGTAACAGCAAGCAAACAGATATAGAGGTGGGACTCTGCTATGCCCTTGTCTGGCTTAATATCCAGGTCGAGTCATTCCTCTAGTGGAGGGCAGCTCTGCTGTCAGTGAAAATAGGTTGAAGTCTTGCCTCTGAATCAAAAGTTGTCAGGGTTAGACTTCATGGGGCAGACTTGTAATCCTAGGCACTTGAGAGCCACTGCAGAAGGATCAGGAGTTCAAAGACTGCCTGAGTGACTCATAAGTGCCTGTCTCAAAATTTCAAAAAGAGGGGGGCAGTAGTGGTGCACACCTTTAATCCCAGCACACAGGAGATAGAGACAGGCGGATATCTGCGAGTTCGAGGCCAGCCTGGTATACAGAACGAGTTCCAGGACAGTCTCCAAAGCTACAGAGAAACCCTGTCTCGGGAAAAAAAACCCCTTTTTTTCAAAAGGAAAAGAATGTAGAGGATGTAGTGTTAGGGCTACAGCTCCATGGGAGAAACCCTTGTCAAAGCCCTAGGGGTCCTTATCTCGGCGAAAATACATATACACACAATAATAATAATTATTATAATTTTTAAAAGTTGTTGGGATGCTATGAAAGTAATCCTATGAAGTCTTTCTGTAATATTGCACAGCAAAGAAAACAGCCAAGAGGCAAGCCATACAAGAAGAGGAGGTAATGCCAACGACATCTCATCAAGAAGCAGGTATCTGAATACAGAAGGAACTCCACAAACTCAACAGCAAAAGCAAGCAAGCAGTCAGCCAACCAACAGTGGACAGACAGTAGAGCTAAGGAGACAGTTCTCAGAAGAGAACAGACAGATAACCCACAAGCAGATGCGACACGTTCAACATCACCTTAGGGAGATGAATTCAAAGCCACTAGGAGGCACCACCTCACCCCAGTCTGAATGGCTGTTATGTATGTGCCTGTGAAGACGCGCGGAGGAAAGGAAACCCTTCTGTGTTGTTAGTGGGAATATGAGCCAGCCGTTACGGAAAACAGTGTGGAGGTTCCTTAAAAACTAAGAATAGACCTGTCATATGATCCGGTATTCCCACTACCAGGTGTATCTAGTCAATGAAAACGAAAGCAGTGTATATGCACTGTGTGTTACTTGGTTTGTTGTTTCTGCTGTTTTAGATAGGGACTTACTTGTATAGCCCAAGCTAGCCTCAAATTCCTTACTGTAGCTGAAGAGGACTTTGAACTTCTGATCCTCCTGCCTCCACCTCCCAAATGCTGGATGGCAGGCAGGTGTCATCATGTTCCATTTATGTGATATTGGGGGTCAAACCCAGGGTTTGGGGCATGCTAGACAAGGATTTTACCAACTAAACTATAGTCCGGGCCTTACTTGTTTTTTGAGACAAACTTACACTATGAAGTCCAAACTGGCCTGGAACTCACTATGTAGTCCATACTAACCTCAAACTCTTAGTGATCCTCCTGCATCAGTTTCCAGAGTGTTAGGATTATAGATGTACTATGCCCTGTTGAAATCACTATTTTTGTTGTTATTTTCTATTGTTGGTGATTTTTTTTTATTTAAATTTTTGAGACAGGATCCCTCTCTGTAGTCCTGCCTGGCCTGGAACTCACTATGTAGACCAGGTTGGCCTTGAACTCACAGAGATCCACCTGTGTCTGCTTCCCAATTAAAGGCATGTACCACCACTCCTGGCTCTTGGTAATTTTTTTTGGGGGGGGGAGGAATAGGGTCTCATGTATCCCAGGCTAGCCTTGGACTCAATAGGCAGCCAAGGATGGTCTCAAACTCCTTATCCTTGCCTGTACCTCCAGTGCTATGGTTACAGGCATATGTCACTACAGCTAGTTGAAATCAATATGTTTTAATTTTTAAAAAGATGTATTTATTTTTATTTTATGCATGTGAGTGTTTGCCAGCATCTGTGAGTTACAGATAGTTGTGAGCCACCATGTGGGTGCTGGGAACAGAACTTGGGTCCTCTGGAAGAAGAGCAAATACTCTTAACCACGGAGCCATCTTTCCCACCCTTAAAATAGATAAGTAAAAGAGATAATCGCACTCACTCCCCTGCACTCTCTGCAGTCCTATTTCCTGTAGACATTCAATGGAAAGAACTTGTCAGCTGATGAGCACATAACGGAAGTGTGGTACAGATCCACAACTGAGAACTTTCCAGCTGCGAGGGAAGAGATGGGAGAAGGCTCATCAACATGAAAATAATAGTTAGAAGCAAGAGGTTCTGGTCTGTGATTACATCAGTCCAGTAACAATGACTGCACCTTTCATAAAAGTTTTCATCACAAAGAAGTGGTAAGTGGCTGGGCACACCAGCCCATGCCTTTAATCCCAGCAAGGAGGCAGGGGTGAGTGGATCTCTGTGAATTCCAGACCAGCCTGGTCTACTGTAGTGAGTTCCAGCCAAGGGTACATAGTGAGACCCTGTTTTAAAATAACAATAAAGGAAGGAAGGAAGGAAGGGAGGGAGGGAGGGAGGGAGGGAGGGAGGGAGGGAGGGAGGGAGGAAGGAAGGAAGGAAGGAAGGAAAGAGAAAGGAAGAAGGGGAGGAGACGGAAAAGGAGGACCCAGACATAGAAGCAGATGTCTGTAATCCCAGCACTCAGAAGGCCAAGGCAGAAGGATTGCCAGGAGTTTCAAGATATTCCCATGGAACTGGCAAACCGAAGAGGAGGCATTCACATTAAACCTGGGGTAAGCATCACACATTGTATGTGTGGGTCAAAACATCAGGTGACCCCATTAATATGTGCAATTTTTATGTTTTTATATTTCTGTTCAATGTTGATTCATAAAGAAAAAGAGAAAACTTGATTGCATTCTGACCTAAGGAGGGTTTCCTACGAATAGACGAAGTCAGCCGTGAGTCTTGTGTGCTCTACTCCTCTCCGTGGCTCCATCTTTACAGTGGCTCCATCCTATTGTCTGGTGAGATTCAGAGGTACCAGGGAAGCGCTGTCAAGGCTTCTCAAAAGCCTTCTGTAGGTGCTCTTTCTCTCTGAAGCAAGTATGTGGTCTAGGGGCACACATTCCCAGAAGCACAGGGTTAGGCTGCACCTGCAGGATCTTCATTCAGGCAGGTTCCCGGCACCCACCTCAGGTGACCCTCCAGCTCCCAAGGGCTCCCTGCATGTATGGGTTACACATAAATGCATGGCAGGCACACATACATACACACAAGTAAATAAATCTTAAAAAAAAAAGAAAGAAAGAATCTGTCTCGAGACCAAATTCAATGCTGACTTCAGCAGAGGAGGAGAAAGGGATGTACATAAAAGTTGATATGGATGGATAGAGATAATATGGATGAATTGACTTACTGAGACAGTCTCAAAATGCATCCCAAACAGACCTTGAAATTGTTATGTAGCCCAGGCTGCTCTCACACTCATGAGCCTCCTACCTCAGCCTCCTGAGCATTACAGATATGTGCATTACAGATATGTGCATTACAGATACATGCATTACAGATATGTGCATTACAGATATGTGCATTACAGATATGTGCATTACAGATATGTGCATTACAGATACGTGCATTACAGATATGTGCATTACAGATATGTGCATTACAGATATATACATTACAGATACATGCCACTACACCGGGCTCAGGATTTGAATTAAACAGGAGGGTTATTTGAGAGAGAAAGAATATGCTATCTGTGAAGCCAGGTCAGGCTGACTGAGGCCATGGACACGCCCACAAGCCATTGCTGCATTAGGCCCATCCCCTCCCAATGCAAACCAGCTGCCAATTGATCACTGATTGTTTTAATAAATCACTAGCAGAAGAGGGTAGAATTCTAATAGGAACTCCACATTCCCAGCTCTTGCATACAAATCAACTAACCTACAGGGTTTTGCAGATGTAATTAAAGTGAATTAAGTAACAATTGACTTTAAGATTGTCTGAGGCAGAGGGCTGGAGAGATGCGAGGGTAGACTGGGGATTATAGCTCAGTTGGTGGAGTGTTTGCTTAGCAGGCACAAAGCCCTGGGTTCCGTCCCTAGCACCTCATCAACTTGGTATAGTTTGCCCACGTTCTGTAATCTCAGCACTTGGAAGGTAGAGGCGAGAAGATCAAGTCAACTTCAGTGCAGGAGGTAGAAATGAGTTGGAGGCCAGCCTGAGCTACAGACTCTGTCTAAAAGGAAAAAAAAATGTTGAGGGGAATCTGAGTCCCTTAAAGCAAATGTTTCTCTAGAAAATGTCAAAGTGTAAAACCCCTGGATGAATTCAAAACCTGACCCTGGCCACCAGAACACCACATGGTGGCAAGAAACAACTTCCAGGGATGGCATCGGGCTGACGGCACGGGAGAAGAAGGGTGAGGGAAGTGAGACGCTCTTCTGTTTCAGCCAAATGAATCTCAGGGCTGTGCTCGGTCATGTGGATTAGCCCACCCAAGCGAGGGATGCCCTTTAGAGGTGATCAAGAGTCCCCCCCAGTCCTCTGTGTGGCCTAGAAACAGCCACAGCTATCAGCTAGAACCTTACCGGAAGGCTAGGAACGCAGATACCTGGGGTATGTGTGTGTGTGTGTGTGTGTGTGTGTGTGTGTGTGTGTGTGTGTTCCAGCTACCTTTAGGGAGGTAATTTAAATGTCCACCCAGATTGAGAGACCCTGTAATCCCAGCACTTGGGAGGCTGGCAAAGGAGGATTGCAAGTTTGAAGCCAGTCCAGTTTGCATGGTGTAAAGGCCCTGTCTCAAAATAACAACACCAAAAACAAAACCACAAAGGATTAGGGGTGCCGCTTAGTTGGTAGAGTGCTTGCCTAGCTCTAGTATGTGCAAATTGATCCTAACACCAAATGAACAGGGTGGCGTGGCACTTGCCTGTAATCCCAGTGTTCAAGAGGTGGACGTAGGAGAATCAGAAACTGAAGATCGTCCTTGCAACATAGCAGGTTAGAGAAGCCTGGACTAGGTCTCAAAACAAAACAAAAAATTATGGCCCTCAGGGCACACAATGATGTCACCAAAGGTGACAATCCTGTGGTGATAGACAAAGAAAAGGTGGAGGAAGTCTGGAGCCTGGCTGTGTCTCCTCGAGGTCCCTGGCAATTAGGTTAGAGTTTTAAAACACCGCTGTGGTGAGCCAAGATCGCCCGAGGAGCCTTCTAATCGATACGCATTAGACAGGGCCGATGAGGCCGCGGCACAGTTGAAAGTTTAGTGAGTAATGATGAAATTACATTCTCTGACTCATACTATATTGTCAAGGCCTGAGGACATCGTCCCAATTAAAAATGGCTTCAGATCCATTCTCCGTGTCTGAAAATCCTCACAGGCTGTGTTCCATACCTCTGCTGCCTTCCTCCAGTACTGGCCATGCTAACTTTGTTCTTCAGCTCTGGATGGCTCAACAGACTCATCCCTCCTTGGCCCACCCCATCATCAGGAGTTTCCCTTCCTCCCTCCTTCCCTCCCTCCCCCTTCCCTTCCTCCCTCCTTCTCTCCCTCCCCCTTCCCTTCCTCCCTTTCTCTTTGCTTCTCTCCTTCTTCCTTTCTCTGTCTCTTTCTGACTCTATCTCACATAACTAGGTTGGCCTTGAACTCACTGTGTAGCCAAGAATGACCTTGACTATTGTCCTGTTTCTGCCTATGGAGTGCTGGGATTACAGGCATTGGACACCCTGCTTGGGTTTTTTTTTTTTAATTGTTATCCTTTGTTTGTTTATTTGTTTTTAAAGATTTATTTATTTACTATGTACTTAGTGTTCTGCCTGCATGTATTCCTGCAGGTCAGAAGAGGGCATCAGATCTCATTACAGATGGTTGTGAGCCACCATGTGGTTGCTGGGAATTGAACTCATGTCCTCTGGAAGAACAGCCAGTGCTCTTAACCGCTGAGTCATCTCTCCAGCCCCTGTTTGTTTGTTTTATATGCGCTAGAGATCTAACCCCAGGGTTTGTGTGTACAAGGCAAGCACATTACCAAGAGAGCTCCATCCTTAGTCATCACCAGGTGTTTTCCCACCAGCCCCTCCTAGCAGGTGTCTTGATGCTTTCTTCGAGGACACACCAGAAGCACCCTAAGTTATTAACACTGCCAACCATCTTTATTGGCCGATTCCAGTTGGTAGCAAAAGAACAAATGTTCCCAGGATTGTTAAACAACAACTAAAATCAGGGGGTGCTTGAACATGGAATGGAACAAAGCCAGCTGTGGTGTTCTTTGTCTTCTGTTCTCAATTAAACAACAAAAGAGAGGTCAGAATATGTCAGTCAGACCTGTTTTCACTCATAACCCTTCCCATACTAATTGTGTGGGGGCTCCCTTCCAACAGCTCAGTCTCCTATTCTTCCCATACTAATTGTGTGGGGCTCCCTTCCAACAGCTCAGTCTCCTGTTCTTCCCATACTAATTGTGTGGGGCTCCCTTCCAACAGCTCAGTCTCCTGTTCTTCCCATACTAATTGTGGGGGCTCCCTTCCAACAGCTCAGTCTCCTGTTCTCCAGGCGCCAGAAGGTCATCCTACGATCCTGTCCCATTCTGACGGAAGCCACAGTTTGAGAGGCTCAGCATCAGACCCAAGAAAGTATTACGGAAAGGGGTGGCTGGACAGATGGTTCAGAGGTTGAGAGCACTGGCTACTCTTCTGGAAGACCCAAGTTCAATTCCCAGAATCTACATGGCAGCTCACAACCTTTTGTAACTTCAGTCCCAGGGTAGCTGATGTCCGTCTTCTGGCCTGTGTAGGCACTGTAAAAGCTGGTGTAACAACAAGATGCAGGCAAAACACCCATGTACATGAAATAATACAATTTAAAGAACTTTAAGGGTTGGGGATTTAGCTCAGTGATAGAGCGCTTGGGCAAGCACAAGGCCCTGGGTTCGATCCTCAGCTCAAAAAAAAAAGAAAGAAAGAAAGAAAAAAAAAAAAAAAAAAAGAAAAAAAAAAAAAAAAAAAAAGAAAAAAAGAAAGAAAGGAAGAAAAAAAAGAACTTTAAAGTATTTGGGGCAGTGGGTAAAGGCACATACTATCTGGCCTGATGACTTAAATTTTATCCCTGAGCCCCATATGGTGAAAGGAGAGAGCCAACTCCCACAGGCTGTCCTCTGACCTCCCTATGTCTGTGGCATGTGTGTGCCCACACACATACACACAAACACCAGTAAAATAAATGTAAGAAGGAAAAAAAGAAGAGTGTTGAGTACCTAGCTTATCCACACTTCTGTCCAAACTGGCTGTAAAATCAGGATGCCTTACTCTTCTTAAACTCCTGCCTTCCTTTCTGGGTCCAGTTACTTACTAGAATAACTCAGAACTGGAGATGGCCATTTACTTAGTATCACAACTTCTTATTATGAAAGGTTTGAGTCAGGAGCGGCCACTGGGAGATGTATAAGGGTAGTTAAGTGTGTGGGGAGGCAAGGAGCTTCTCTGTCCTCTGGGCTGACCAACTGGGAATCAAATGGAATGTCATCCTAAGGCATTTAAATGGAGGCTTTCTTGCACTGCCCTAGTTGATTAAATCATTCGCCGTGGGTGATCAATTCTGCTCCCCCGACTGGTCCTGGGACTTTGGCTGAGGGTATCAACCCCCTAATTATATCTCAGACTTCCCAGCCCCAACTCCCAGCTTGGAGCCTCAGTTCCCAGCCATTTCATTGGCATAGACATGAACTCATCAGCCTGAAGCTCTAGACTGAGAACTTGGATGAAAGACCAAGTATGTATGTATGCCTTACAGTGCGGCCATCAGCGATGGAGTCTGTGAATGAGTGAGTTCACTGGGGTAGAGGTGCCAACGGGGAGGAATAGTGCATCTCAGCAGACACCTGCTCTGGCTCTACTACAGCAACTGGGATGACACACCTGATGTGTGCATTCTGTGTAACAGGCCCCAGACCTTAGCAAAACTGACTCCATGATGGAAGTACCATTCAGGCTGTAAAACACAGCACACAGACAGCACCACCAGCCAAAACAAAAACAAAGTCCTAATCCATCAAAGTCCATTCTTCTGGGAACGTCTCTAAATGTACTAGCCTTCCTTTTGTACTTCTGTAATTCCACCTCTTGCTAATTATTCTTGTTAACTGAAGTATGTCAACGCAGGACATGTTTTTTTGTGCTTAAAAACTCACCCTGTGAAAGGCTTGGGGCTACCTTAGCATCCTGAACACCCAGTGTTGTTGCTGGGAGGCTAATAGTGACTTTCTATTGGCTTAAACCCTTGTCCAAGTAGATTTCGCTGGTGCATACCCCACAACAGTCTGTCTGTCATACTCTTTTTTAAAACATTTGGGGTGTGTGTGTGTGTGTGTGTGTGTGTGTGTGTGTGTATGTGTGTGTGTAGTAGAGGTCAGAAGAAAACTTGTGGAAGTCAGTTCTGTCCTTCTACCAAGTGGCAGAGATCCAACCTAGGTAATCAGGGCTGGCAGCAGGTCCCTTTATCCCCTGGGCCATCTTTCTGGCTCTTGCCATACTCTTTATCTGGATCAATTGGCCTTAGATGAAGTCTTCAGTGACAACCAAGTCCATGAGGCTAAGTCCACATCCACTTCACATCATAGTCACAGCAGGGAAAAGGTCAGAGGGAGTAGACCGTCACCCATGGCCCGGAAACTGGATCTCTTCCCATAAACCTCAGCTCCCTGCTCCTGAGACAGACTGGAATCCACGTTTCCAACAATGGTGGTCTGAGAGCTCATCACCTGTTCTCAGGCGAGATCCTTTTGCTGTTTGTTGAGAAAAGTTCTACAACTGAACGCGATGGGTTAAAGCCAAGCAAGTGGGACCAAAAAGGTGAGAGCAGAGAAAGAATCACTGCCTAGAGCAACAGGCTCCTCCAGCAAAGCAAGTGTGGAGGTTTATCCAAGGGGCGCACATGTTCAAGAAAGGACTTCATGAGCGGCTCGTTCCTGAGCATGCTCCCAAAGGTCATAGGTCAACAGGGAAGATCGTGGACACGCATTTTTGGACATTCTTAGTTTAAGGTCTAGCACAGATATTTGAAAAATTATTCTGGCGGATAGGAGCACATTTGGGCAGGCTTAGCTCATATTGTAAAGATGGTGGACGGTGCCCCCATAGGCATGCGCAACTCAAACCATAACATTCTAGGTAGAAAAAAAGGAAAGGGCACCTTGAAGGTGTATTCCTGTAAGACTGCCCTTAGAGGTGCCTGTCTCTTGCAGCTGCTAACAAACCTCCATTTGAGACTCACTCCTCATTCTTGAGGGGTTCAAAATAGACGTCATTCTTCTGAAACTACTTAGCAGTGGAGGGGAGGGCCTTGTACATTCATAATGAATTGAATGTAACGTGTTTTCTGAAGTTACACATATTTATTTGTATATGTGTGGGCAAGTGTGCCATAGCACATGTGCGGAAGTCAGAGGACAGCTTCTGGGAATTTGCTTTCCCCTCCTGGAATGTGGGTCTTGGGACTGAATTTGGGCCATTAGGCTTGGCAGCAAGGCCTTGACCCTGGAAGTCACCTCTGTCCTAAGTTAAGTATGCTTTATGGCTGGCTCGGTTTCCACATTAGCATGTGCTTTAGAGCGTGTTCCCTGGGGAAGGACCTTCCATACAGCATTTTAAAGGGCTCGAGCTTGAGTTTCTCTTTTGGGAGCAGCTCTGCTGTGAACTAGAGCAGGAGATAGAAGTGTTAATCAGTTTTCATGAGCTTTTGACACAGTCTGGCCATTGTAACCTTATGTGTACAGTTGGCTCTTTCAGCTCTGCTGGATGACTGAGGTCTCCATGTCGTTTGTCACCCCTGTTCTACTCCTGGAAAAGAATCCATAAAATCGAAGAGATATTAAATTCTCCTGGGGCAGATGGCAGGACTGTAAACACCATGTGTCAAGTTCTTTCCAGGCAGCATGCCTTTGACTTGCATTGTCTCTTCCAACGGGTATAGGTGGCTCCCTGATGCGTTCTAGCAGTTTGAGTGTGTGAGCTTCACTCTGTTCTTCTTTAAATGTGAAATCTTTATTACTCCAAGAAGCTGGCCGTGCAGGGTGTCTTTTCTGTATAAGTTGAACTATAAGCAGATTTGACAATTGCTTAGGCCAACCTTTCTAGCTTACCTTGATCTTTTTGCCTTTATTCTATCGTCTTCTATGTAGGATGTAGGAAACTTACAGAGAGGCAGAGGTGTACACAAAGGCAACTGGAGAATTTCTCCAGTCGCAGCTGCATGCTTAGTGGCATGGTCTCTCACTATTTACACTTTTCTTTATTCTTGAACAACGACATATGATCATTTCTAGTGTTATTTCCAGCCTCCGACTCCCTTTTATCCCCACTAGACGTCCTCCTTCCCACCCACGTCTTTTCTTTTTTCTGATAACCCACTCAGTCCAGTCAGTGCTGCCGGTGTGTACACAGGTGCGGGACTATCCCCTGGAGCCTAGGAATCCTCCCAGTGACACTCCCCCAGACAGAATGAGTCTCCCTCCCCAAGCAACTGTCAGCTGCCAGTAACTTCTCATTAAGGAGTGGGGCCTGAGTATGATCTCATCTCCCCAGCTATGCTGGGATTTTGGCTGGTACTTGGGTTGGTCATGTGCAGGTAACTGAGTTTATGTATAGAACAGCCATGTTGCATCCTGAAGGCAGCATTGCACAGTGCTCTTCCCCATCCTCTACTCTTACATTCTTTCCACTCCCTCTTCTTCAATGTCCCCCAGATGATGGTTGAGAGGGGGTCTTCTCATATCAGTTTAAGTCTCCCCTCTGATGCCTTTGCCATGTCCGGCGGGTGCTTTCATGGTTCGTTAGTGCCTGGAGCAGTAAGGACCTCCTCCTTCTTATTCAGTTTCATTCTGACGGCACTAGGAAAATCTGCCTCTTTCCAGAGTGAACAGGAACCACAAGAAAGTATGTCTCCATCTTCCTATACAGTTAATGCCCTCTCTTTTCTTAATTCTGGTGCCAAAGTCAGGTCTGTTACCTCAGCTGAACAGAAATTCGGTCAGATGGATGAACTTGATGTTTACCGTTAGCTGTGGAATTGCACTTGTCAACACACCACGAAGGACCCTTTGGCTGGAGTATGTCTAAGTTATTAGCTCCAAGCAGTCTCGTGTTAGAAACTCCGTCATCTAACACATACAAGTTTAGAGAATGATTAGGTTAAGTGTCTGGCAATGTGCTTAAAGTCAGATGGTACCTGTGCCTGGTCTTGTAACATTTACCTATTAGATGGTTGTCTTTCTTCAGAAGATTGGGAACCTGGCTTGGGGTCTAGATGGTCAGTGACTGCCCTGTAGTGTAAGTAGTAGATCCATTTCTTTTTTCTTTCTTTCTTTTTTTTCCCCCAAGACAGGGTTTCTCTGTGTAGGTTTGGTGCCTGTCCTGGATCTCGCTCTGTAGACTAGGCTGGCCTCGAATTCACAGAGATCTGCCTGGCTCTGCCTCTTGAACGCTGGGATTAAAGGTGTGCGCCACCACTGCTGGCCAGTAGATCCACTTCTAAGACAGGAATAAGATACTTACTGATTTTGGTTGGTGTACTGCTGTGAGTTTGAGGCCAGTCTGATCTACAGAATGGGTTTCAGGATAGCCAGGGCTACACAGAGAAGCCCTGTCTTGAAAAACAAAAACAAAAACAAAAAGTATTTGGCTCTAATATTCAGTAAAATTCAATATTTCTCTCTAGCTATAACAAAGGTAACCCAAGGCTCTTCATGGGAAATCTAGACTGTACTAAGGGGAGCCAGATAGGGTGTGGAACCCTTTAGGCCACAACATAAATGCAAAAACAAACAATAAAAGGCTAAGAAAAAACAAAACAGCCCAAGAGAGAAAGACCTTCCTTCCTTCCTTCCTTCCTTCCTTCCTTCCTTCCTTCCTTCCTTCCTTCCTTTCTTTCTTTCTTTCTTTCTTTCTTCCTTCCTCTCTTCGTTTTTTGGCTTTTCGAGACAGGGTTTTTCTATGTAGCTCTGGCTGTCCTGGAACTTGATCTGCAGACCAGGCTGGCCTCCAACTCAAAGATCCACATGCCTCTGCTTCCCAAGTGCTGGAACTAAAGGCATGCACCGCCGCCGGCCCCACCACCCAGTGAGAAAGATTTCTCACTAGCAGCAGATAAAGAACACGTGAGAGTCATTTCCAAAGCAGTGCCCTCCTTGAACAAAGGAAGCATGGGGACTTGGGACAGAGGTTCTGACCATCCTCCTGCCTCAACCTCCTCAGGGCCAGGGCACTTTCAGGGCAAGCACACTCCTGAGCATTCTCAGTTATAGGTTACGGTCTTGAGCATGCTCAGTTTAAGGTCATTGTTCAAGAAGTAAAGATGGTGGACACATGTGGGGCGCATGCTTAACTCAAGGTAATGGAGCAGATGTTCAAAAGCATACAGCAGCAGCAGGGACACTTTGGGGACATAAAGGTGGCAGATGGTAAAGCCTTTGGGTGTGCACAGCTTTCATTGTAAAGATTTAGTTGGAAAAAAATAGTACAGGACACTTTGAAGGTGTATTAGTTTAAGAATTTGACCCTGACTCACTTAACCTAGCAGGGCAGTGAGTTTCCACCTCAGGATGGTTACTTCCTCTGTGTGGCATTTTCTTTCTTCAAAATGAAGGGTGGAGTTTCAGTGAGAACCTGTGAAACACAGCAGACTAAGACCCTGATTCTAATTAGAAAAAGAAAGGAAGAAAGGAAGGACACCCCCATACCCACTCCACCCCCCCCCCCCCCCCCCCCCCCACACCCCCCCCCTGTTGGAATTTTCAGCTTACCTGGACGGGTCTGGTCATTGCTTGGAGAGGCAGCCTCTTGTCATTTGAACGGATGTTTTAAATACTAGGAGTTCGGGTGACTCTTGCTTTCTTTAGAGTGCAACATAAAATAACATTTTCCAGCAAGGCGTGGTGGTGCATTCCAGGAATGCTCTTGGGAGACAGGAGGAGCAAGAGTTCAAGACCAAGCCTGGTCTACCAGAGAGTTCAAAGCCAGCCTAGACACAGGAGAACCTATCTCAAACAAACAACAACAGAAAAAGGAAGGGAGGAAGGAAGGGAAGGAAAAGAAAAGGAAAGAGAAAGTATACAGCTTCCTTTGACAGAAATTAACTTTCTGAGGTGGAGTGTCTCACAGGCTGGTTTTGAACTACTGGACTCAAGCCAGAGCTTTCTATGTGCTTTGACTACAAACTAAGAATTAATTTTTTTATTCTTTCTTTTTTCCTTGTTTGTTTTACGAGGTTTGCTTGTGTAGGCCAGGTTGGCCTAGAAGAGGCAGTGGCCCTGCCTCTGGCCCTCAAGGACTAGGATTAATTACCAGCCTGAAGACACCATACCAGGCTTGATTAGTAACGGAAGCCTTAATTAACCAAAAACAGGATCCTGCTTTGGGACATTTGGATCGACCAACTATCAAGGCATTTGCCTTACTGTCGACCTCCCAGAGGCAAAATGTACTGAATAAAGTACTGCCTCCTCCTCCTTCTCGTTCCCTAAGCGACATTATCAAGTGGTGGGTGAGGAACTATTTCAGACTCTGGAGAAACAAACCATTCATTCACCCCTGTGGATCTTAAAGATGGACACTTTCATCAGGTGTTCTGGGTGTAGGTGCTGGGCGCAGGACCCTGGGCGCAGGACACTGGGGCAGGAAGGGTGCTAAACTAGCTTAGTACGAATACTGTTAAATATGAGTTTGTCTAGGCTGCTCCTCTCAGCCTCTATTTAGTGTCTATACAAGTCAATCAGCCATTTGAACGCCTCAACTTTATTAAGGCAAAAAAAGATAAAATTCCTTCAAATCCCTTCCTTCCTTACACAGCCGGAAGGAGCTGATGGATAAGCTAATTTTCATCCCCTTCCAGGTGGTTTTCCTCCATGCTTGGCATCTGCACCAGCAGGCGGCACCTCCAGGGCTCTAGGCTCAGGGCGGGACCCGGTCGCCCACCCTGGCCTCCCGGCCGCCGCCCGCAGGCGCCCAGAGCGCACGGGTGACGCGACTCCCGCGCTTCCTGCTCCGCGGCGGGGCCTCCTCCGCACTGTGACGTGCCAGGCTGTGACCAAATATGTCCCTTTCCCCTCCCTCGCCGGCCCCATCGCCCGCAGGCCGCCTGGAGCCTCGGGGCTGCCACTTGGACGTCAGCCTGCCCAGGTGTCGCGGGCCAGCCCCCCCGCGCAGCGTCCTCGGCGCGATGCCCTTCAGGAAAGGTAGGGGGTTCCCGGGTTCTCCCCAGGTGCGGAGACCCTTGTCCCCTCGGGGATTCCGCCTTGCCTCCTCCCATCCTGCACTGGCCATCCTGCCGCGCGTTACGCCCCTTCGCTCGGTGCTGTCCCCTCCAGCCCTGCGCTGTCCCCTTGAGCCTCGTAGTGTCCGCGGCTACACCACGTGGATGCGGGAACCCCCGCTGGGCTGGGAGGCGGAGAGCGCAGTGCTAGTGCAGGTACTTCTAGCGAACCCCAGGATCCTACGGCGTCCCAGCCCCGGAAAGCAGGCAGAACAGCTAGCCGGGAATTTCAGCGCTTGTTTCTGGGAAACTTGGGTCATTGTGATGGCCGGAGCTCAGCAGCCTGGGGCGGATAGGAGGAAGACTGCAGAAGGGAGGAGGCCGCGGCGTGTGCAAGGCAGATCCCAGGCTAGCTCTGCCTTCGCATTGTCACCCTGGGGAAGTCATTTTTTTACCCCGCACTTTCAGTTTCCTCCGCGGCAAAATGGGCACAGGAAGAGAGCCGGCTGTGGGAGGACCGGCAGAGTAGTATAAAGAAGCAAACCGGTGCCCCGCTGAGGTCGGTCTGGCAGCCACACTCAGTGCCCGTCTAGGCTTTGCAGGCTCTGCCCACTGCCACTGCTGCATCTGAGCTCATTCGCCTTGGCATTCTGCCCCAGAGGCCGGGAGATTCCCATGGCTCACTGCGGGGGTCGCCAAAGTATTTGGTCCCATTTTACAGGCAGGGCTATGAAGGCCCAGTGACTCTCCAAGCCACTGTTTAGAGCTGGGCCGGATCCCGGGCCACGATGCTCAAGTCAAAGCCTTGGAATGGAAGTGGGAGACTTTCAAACTGGGACTCTCTGACCTCTGCAGTTTTGTTTGTGTTGAGAAGAACATCATGAAAGGGCTCAGCAGGGCTTGGTGGCACGTGCCTGTAATCCCGGTGCTTGGGCTGATGGGGGAGGGACGGAGGCAGGAAGATCAGAAGTTTAAGGCCATCCTAAACTACAAAGCAAGTGGGAGGTCCCCTGGGCGATTTGAGACCTTGCTCGAGACAAACAAAAACCGCCTAAGGCTCTCCCTCTGGGCCTGCGGACTTGTGGGTAGAGACTGAAAGAAAGCCTGGCTCGCCAGGTGCTGGGGCTGTGTAGTGTGGCTCTCCACCCACCTTTCTCGCCAAGCTTCTCTTCTTTCATAATTCAGGTGAATGGGCAGGTTATTTCTGTGGTTGCTGGGAGGCTATGGTGGCCTTTGTCCCTTATAAGCACAGAGTGCTAAGGTACCATTCCCAGCTCCGGGTTGTGAAGAGGGCTGGCTCACCCTCCTGTGCTGCGGGAGATACGCAAATGAAAGAACTCGGTCAAAGAGCAGGAGTGATAAATTCTCTCTGCTGGTGATGTAAGCCCACAGCCACTGTCCTCAGGGTCTCTGTTGTCCCATGCATAATGTGACCACTTTGTCCCCGGACCGCCTGTCTTGAGGGTGTTAGAGTCCTTATCTCCTTATCTCACCTCATTAACTGCAGTTCGAAGAGTCACTTACTCACTTCTCTCTCTCATATTTATGACCTTGTGGTCTCCCGTGGGCAAATTAAAAGAAGGCAAAGGTGTCTGTTAGCCATCACAGTGCTTAGGGGATGGCCTTCCAAACTGAAGCAATTATGCTCTTCAATTTTTTTTTTTGAGGGGGTTGGGGGAGTGAGTCGAGATAGAGTCTCACTGTGTAGTCCTGGCTAGCCAGGAGCTCAGTGTGTAGACCAGGCTGGCTTCTACCTCCCAAGTGATGGAATTAAAGGTATGAGCTACCATGTCTGGCTCTCAGTGACTTTAAAATAAGATTTTGCTTTATAGCTTGTTGTGGTGGTACATGCTCATTATCCTAGCACTTGAGAGGCAGATGCAGGATGATCAGGAGTTCAGACTTTTAAAAATAGGATAGCATGTAGCTCAGGCTGGCCTCACACTGGATACACATCGGAAGCTGGCCTTGAACTAATCCTTCCACCTCCCAGGTGCTGGGATTCGCAGGCATTCAATGCCATTCCCAGCTAGCAGCTTTTTTTTTTTTTTTTTTGAGGATTAGCTTATTTAGTGCATTATTAGATTATAAAGGCAAACTATTTGTCAACTGCCAACCGAATTTGGCTCTACATTTGTTCCTAGTTTTAATCTGAAGAACCATTGCCAAACTGTGAGGAAAGTATCGCTTTCCCATTCCATGGTTACTTTCAGAAGGTCCCAGTGTGTGAGAAACTGCTTGGAGGCCATGCTGTCTGGATCTCCCAGATGCTTGGATTTGAGCCAAGGCATAGACTCCGGTGGGCTTTGAGTCTGAGGCAGAACTTCCTTGCATGTTAAATTGTGAGCTTAAAATGTTTAAATTTTATCTATTTATTTTGTGTATGTGAATATACAAATACATATACACCATGGTACACATGTAGAAGTCATTTCAAGAACCAGTTCTCTGTCTACCATGTGGGTGCTGGGGGTTGAACTCAGGCTGTTAAGTTTGGCTGCAAGCATCATTACCCACTGAGTAACTGAGTTATAAACCAGTTCTGAGTTATAAACTCTTAGCAATATCAAACAAGTAGGAATCTCTGGGAGCTGGGGTGTGGTTTGTGTTGGCATCCTGTTTAACCATGCTCTGTGACATGGTCAGTTAGGAAAGGGACCACTGATACTCATCCCAACCCTGGGCAGACATGGGAGAACATATATGTGCACACATACCTATATTTTTAAAATTTTGAGCCATCTGAACATATCAACTATTCAGAGTACAGTTAAAATTAAGATATGAAAAAGTCATTGCTGTTTTCCACCCTAAGCCAAATGCAATCAGATAAAGGAGGAGGTTTCTTCTGTGGGCCGGATGGAGGAGGCTTCTCAATGAGCCAGAGACTAGGAAGCCTATCCTTTGATATAGTTCTGTGCTTAATATTTAGTTTTTATTATTGTGTGTGTTTGTGTATGTTGTGTGTGCATAAGTGTGAATGCGCATGGAAGTCAGAGGACAACTTTTGGAGTCGGTTCTCCTTCTCCTGTGGGTTCCAGGGACTTAGCTCAGGTCTTCAAGTTTGTGTGGTAAAGTGCTTTTACTTGCTGAGCTACATCCCTGACCCTCTTTTTATGATTGATAATCATAAGGCCCGGGACCAGCACTGTAGGGGCCTGGAGGAAACGTAAATCAGGTAAGTAGAGGAGAGTTCGGTAAAGAGCTTTCTCTGAAAGATTGGGTAAGGATATAGGAAACCCCCAGAGGTTAGCAAGAAGGATGTGTATCCACCTCAGGCCCAAGATGTTGAGGGGGCAGTGTGGCTGGCTGACTGAAGTCCTGGTGGGCTGCAGAGAGACCCTGGTGTCTTCTGTCTCTGTTCTCATGGCACTGACAGCTATGAAGCCTGGAGCCTGATGGTACTGTCCCTACAGGTCAATCTGCCTGGCTGTAGTGCAGGGTAGACATGCCCAGTGGTGGACAGCAGATGTGTTGGAACCACACATATCAACCCTAGTTCCTGGTTTTACGCCTCCCCTGCAGGAAGCACACAGGAATATCTCCTGAATTCCATTAGGGCAAAGTTCAGCAGTCCCATGCCAAGTCATCCATTCATCCTTGACACTGTGTGCCAGCATTTTCCAGGTAGTAAGAAATCAGACAGACACAGGGCTCCCTCCCTGGAGCGCACCTCCTATGATACCCAGCAAGTGCCAAGAGCAGAAGGTCAGAGATTGGCACAGGGCCATGATGCTGGCTCTGTCGGTAGAATTCGTGCAGAACACGCACACACTAGGTCCCGGGTCCAATCTCCAGCACTACAAAAACTGAGTGTGGTAGTACACACCTGTAATCCCAGCACTGGGGAAGTAGAGGATCACACAAGATCATCCTTGCCTAACTAACAAGTTCAAGGCTAGCCTGAGCTGTCTGAGACCCCATAGAAGGAAGAGAAGGAGGAGGAGGAGAAATCCGAACACAGATTGAGGTGTGGTGACAAATGCCTGTAATCTCAATACTCAGGAGGCTAAGGCTGGCAAATCTTTGTAAAATCAAGGCCAGCCTGCATTAATGTAGCAAGACCCTGTCTCATAAAATCAAAACCTTGTGTGCGGTGGTACAGTCCTACAATTCCAGCCCTTGGGAAACAGAAGCCGGATTTTAGCAAGTTTGAGGCCAGCCTGGATTACGTGAAGCCCTGTCTCTAAACCAACAAACCAACAAAGGAGCAACACTCTGCTGCCTTTCTCTACTCTCTTTAACACTACCTCTAATGTTTAAAAAAATCCAGCAAACAAGTAAAATAAAAAGAAGTAAAAAAAAGCCCCAGCAGAGAGCCAGTTGTGAGTTTCTGTTTTTGAAGGATAAAAGCCCTCCACCCCCACCCCACACCTACTAAGGAAATGAGACTCTGGACAGAGAGGGCTGTGGCCTGGCCAGCCGCGGTAGATGAAGACACAGCCTCCCATTGGATTTGGTGTTGTGGTTGGTGGT